>JARQOC010000093.1:0-163067 GCA_033576535.1 Allobates femoralis
GGGAAGATCGCTTCCGGTCTTCTGCAGGCGATTTCCGGGATGCAGGATCGCCTGAGATAGCACTCGAGATCGCTACGTGTGACAGCTCCTCAGCGATGTGAAAAAAGTGCCCAAAATGTGTGCGCTCACGTCAAATTGCCAGCGATATGGAAGCTATATGGCGGCGTGTGACAGTACCTTTAGAGAGAATGATTACCTCTATATACACCGAAAATAGGACATAAAATTAAAAAAAAACTCACCAAATTTCGCCACTTTTCATACTCATTGCACCTAGCAGGACCACCAGTCTCCTCCCTGACAGCATGGCTGGTCGCAGGTGCTACAATCGCCCCCATGCCTGGGTTGCAGGAGACGGAGCACCGGTGTCCAGACTCATGTGTTACCTCTCAGAGGAGCCTGCAGCCTCCTGCTAGGTGCAATAGGTATGAAAAGTGGCGAAATTTGGTAGCCTCTATATACCCAATGGGCCTGGTAGGAAAAGGGCTCCGTGCAGGGCCACGCACAGGTAGTAAGGAGAGCGCAGTGAGTGAGGAGGACAGAAGTTGTTACGAGAAGGAACATCATAGAGGGCCTCATGGAGACTTTGCATTCTTTGGTGACTACCCGGCCAGCTACCCGTGACTGTGTACTTTGTGAACTGCTTGAAAAGTCACCAGTAAATACCCGTGCAGAGAAAGAAGGTCTCCTGTGTCTTATTTCTACTAAATTGGTCACCTGTGTTCCAGTCTGAAGGAGAAGACTGCGCCTCTCCCAATGTGAAACCATTTCGTTACCAGCACTGCCCTGGGAACTTCGCTCCGCCTGCAGGGAGTGACATAATCTGGCTGCCTACCCATCATCCCCGGAGGTCTGCAGGCAGCGCTGGTGCCATCACCAGATACTGCAGGTGGCGTCACGTTAAAAAACTTTTATTATTCTATTCTTACTAAACCCCTTTTTCAAGACCACCAGGGCCACGGATCTGGGCACCGGCCACCAGTGACAGTCCCTTACAGCTACACCCGGGATCCGAGTAACCCGGCCCTGGGGTGTGTCACAAGCTCACCTAGCAATGAGTAACTTCCAGCCAGCCAATGTGGACCCTGTGAGTAGCTGTATCTTCCTACAGCTCTCTGGCCCTTTTTGCTTCTGTGCCTCGAAAAGTTCCATGGTGTGAAAAGTCCATAATGTTCAGTGACCTTCAGATTGTGTTGCCAGGTCCTGGTGCCCTGAGCTCATCCTTCAGAGCGGCCCTCTTCTGACTGACGTCTCCTCTTGCCTACCTCTACCCTCCCTATCCTAATTCTTCTGGGGTCTGCCCAAATAGGGTCTCTTCTGTCCTCAACTTCTTGGCTGAAAATTGGAAAGTGTTGGATGCTTCAGGATTCCAGCAGACGGCACCTCAAAATATCATTTGTGGCAGCCAGACCGCAGGGGGGGATACACGTTCAGGTTTCATCAGGTGTAAAACATGTATCCCTGCATCCGGCTTTGTTTCTACAATCGTATGGCACCGCAGTTGTATTATGCCTGCCCCGAGAGAGAGAGTGAAAGAGAGAGACAAGTCTAGACTGGGACCTTGTAGATGCGTTGGGAGGAGAAGAAAATAAACTGGCCATGCTCAGTGTGGAGGAATGGATCCATTTGGTCAGATACGCCCCTTTCTGGATCAGCCCCCCATTGAAGCCCATTATATTTGTGGACGCATCCGGAGACATCAGGATATTACACAAGCTGCAAAATTGCTACTTTATCGGTCCAGGGAGGAGAGCAAAAAACCTGACTTGTTAGGATGAGGCGTAAACGTGATGCCACCCCATGTGCCTGAGACCCCATTCAAAGTCGATGGAGACAGGCCTGATCAGAAGGCTTCAGGTAGTGAACGAATGACAACACTGGACAAATAAATGCAAGTGTGACACCAGCCCTAGATGTTAAATGTCCCAGTCCTCCACTGGTCGGGATGCCACATAGGGGTACTGCACCCTCAAGAGAGTGTGTAGTATCCCTGTGACCAGGGGACTGAGATGCTAATAGGGGACCCTCATAACACGCATCCACACACCCTAGGTCAGGGGACCATAGGGTTAACTGTTGCTAGGAAACCGGTCCCAGTGGGAGGAGCTTAGGAGGGTAGTAGAGAGTGGGAAAGTTAGTGAGGGGAGGAGTCTGAGAGCGAAACCTGTGAAAAGTGCAGTGGAGGGCACCTCGGGAAAGGTGACCCAGAGAAAGAAGGGGATCCTAGGGTGTTGAGGTGCACCCGAATCCGGACCGATACGACTCCCGGCCGGAAGGATCCAGTCCAGGACCGGATGACCGGCTCCGAGAACGGTTCTGGCATTTATTCCCGAGCCGCCAAACTGGAGGGCGTGGGCTTATTCAGAAGTCGCGGCCAACACCCGGCATAATCCCCTAAGATCCCGTATAGGATCCGGATGTCCAAGACAGGAACCTTCCATAGGAATCTATGGGGACCGAAGGAGGGTTCTGTGCGCGGGAGCGCTAAAGAAAGTACAGTACAGAGGGAGAGCGCAGCAAGGACAGATAAAAGAACCAGGCAGGTACACCACCGGGGGTCCTACATGAGACGTCCTAGTTCTCTGGTGACTACCCAGGCCAGCAGTACCCGTGGACTGTAACATCTAATGCTGCCTGAAGTCTGCCAGTAAAGCTGGTTCAGAGTCAAAAGACTGTGTGTGGTGTTTCATTGGCCTGTGCCGGAGGAGCCATACTCTTGCTCCCTCATAACAGACTGCCAGCATCTCCACCTGACGAGCCGCCTCCCTGTGTAAAATCCCTATTCATCCATCACTGCCCGGGGACCCAGCTCCACCTACGGGGAGCGTTACCAACAAAGCTGCCTCATCATCATCCCAGAGGTCTGCAAGCAGCGAAGGGATTATTACTGGATACCGTAGGAAGCGTAGCAAACTCTTTTTATTTTATTTTTATTTTAATCCCCTTTTTCAGTGACCACCAGGGGCACGGGCCCGGGCACAGGCCACCTGTGACATCCACTGTGAAACTACAGCCCGGGACCAGGTACCCCACCGCCCTGGGTGGGTCATCTACACTTCTCTCTCATTCTAGTGTCAATTACAAAAGGGACAATACTGGGTGTGAAAACATCTGCAACAAACATTGTTCTGTTCTCACTAAATGGGCCGAGGGCTCATGAATTTAAACAGATGCTAAACCTTTGTACTGAGGCCAAAGAGGAGACTGAAGTGAAGTCTGAGCTTTATTGAACGCCAGGAATAAACAGCTGAAAAGAAGGATGGGCGCACAATAGTGTGTATCTGTCGGCACAAAGTCTGTAAATCAATGGTGGATTTGCTCACCTGTTTGGGTTGTGAGACGTCACAACCACCCTTTGTGCCTGTGACAACTTGAGATGTGAAACTCTATCCAGGACCAAGTGTCTTTCAGTTCGCGCCGCTGCTCCAATAAGTATCAGAAACACTGGAGTGCTTTGAAACAAGATATCTTCAGTTTTATTTTCCGACACGTTTCGGAGCTAATACCCAGCTCCTTCCTCAGGGAATGACAATGATGTCATTGTGTTGGGTGTTAGCTCCGAAACGCGTCGGAAAATAAAACTGAAGATATCTTGTTTCAAAGCACTCCAGTGTTTCTGATACTTATTGGAGCAGCGGCGCGGACCGAAAGACACTTGGTCCCGGATAGAGTTTCACCCCCACGATTGTGTAAGTGCGGTCCCGGCTGCGGCTGCTGTGTTTGAGCGATCAAGCTGGTTGTGGGCTTCACAACTAAATCAGGTGAGCAGTTTTCACACTGTATGGGATTTGATTCCTATTGCGGATAAGACCCTATGCGCATTCTCATTTTTATAGAACTTGAGATTAGGGATGGGCGAATCTACTCGCTAGGACTCGTTACTCGGCGAGTTTCCCAGCGATTACTCGCACAGCAACGAGTCCAATGCAAATCAATGGCAATCCTAGTTTTGTCAGAGACTCTGACAAAACTAGGATTGCCATTGACTTGCATTGGTCTGATTACTGGTCACGTAATCGCAGGGAAACTCGCAAAGTAACTGCTGTTACTTTGCGAGCCGAGTCCAGCTGTCTTCTCTGTGCAGCTCCAGGGTCCTAGAGCCCGCCTGCTCACAGAGATGATGTAGCAGAGCTGCGATTGTTCTCAGTCTGCTCATTCCCTGTGCATAGACATCTATATCTATGCACAGGGGATGTAGCAGAGAGGACATCGCGTTTTTGACTACTTCTGACGGAAGAGGATTTTTTTAATTAAAGATGGAGTCCCTAATGGCTTTTTTTTTTATTTCTACTAAAAAATTTTCTCTGTGTTGTGTTTTTTTAACCCTTTATTGGAGATTCTTAGTGGCCGGGTCAAACATGGCCTGACATTAAGAATCCCGGGCTTAATACCAGCTTGTATAACAAAGCTGGTATTAACCCCTTTATTACCCAGCGTGCCACCGCCACCAGGGCCGCTGGAAGAGCGGGGTTCAGAGCCAGAGGATGGCACTTCAATGAACACGCCATCTTCTGGGGCGGCTGCGGGCTGCAATTTGCAGCGGGGGGTGCCCAGAAAGCTTGGGCATCCCTGCGCTGCGGATTCCAGCCCCCAGCTGCTTAGCTGTACCTGGCTAGACATAGAAATTGCGCGAAGCCCCACGCATTTTTTTTTAAATTATTTCATGAAATTCATGAAATAATCAAAAAAAAGGGCTCCCCTATATTCTTGTGTCCGGCCAGGTACAAATAGGCACCTGGGGGTTGGGGGCAGCCCGTCGCTGCCTGCTGGATCCGGCTGGTTCCAGAAATACGGCGAAGCCCACGTGAAATTTTTTTCTGACAAATCCATAAAACAATGTAAATAAAAGGGACTGCATCTTTATTAACCCCTGGACCATGGGCGAGGGGTTAATAAAGATGCAGTCCCTTTTTTAGGATTGGTTTATTGATTTTTCAGAAAAAAAATTACATGGGCTTCGCCGTATTTCTGGAACCAGCCGGATCCAGCAGGCAGCGACGGGCTGCCCCCAACCCCCAGGTGCCTATTTGTACCTGGCCGGACACAAGAATATAGGGGAGCCCTTTTTTTTAATTATTTCATGAATTTCATGAACTAATTAAAAAAAAATGTGTGGGGCTCCGCGCAATTTCTATGTCTAGCCAGGTACAGCTAAGCAGCTGGGGGCTGGAATCCGCAGCGCAGGGATGCCCAAGCTTTCTGGGCACCCCCCGCTGCAAATTGCAGCCCGCAGCCGCCCCAGAAGATGGCGCGTTCATTGAAGCGCCATCCTCTGGCGCTGAACCCCGCTTTTCCAGCGGCCCTGGTGGCGGTGGCACGCTGGGTAATAAAGAGGTTAGGGCCAGCTTTGTATTATCAGCTGGCCCTAAGCCCGAAATTTATGGCGGTCACGCCAATATTAGACATGACCGCCATGAATTTCTATTAAATTGTTTTAAAAAAAACACAACACAGAGAAAATTTTTTATTAGAAATAAAAAAAATAGCCATTAGGGACTCCATCTTTAATTAAAAAAATCCTCTTCCGTCCGACGCAGTCCAAAACGCAATGTCCTCTCTTTTACATCCCCTGTGCATAGATATAGATGTCTATGCACAGGGATGAGCAGACTGAGAACAATCTCAGCTCTGCTACACACAGGAAGAGCAGGCGGGCTCTAGGACCCTGGAGCTGCACAGAGCAGACAGCCGGATTCTTATCTGTGCGAGTTTCCCAGCGATTACTTGCACAGTAAACGAGTCCAATGCAAATCAATGGCAAAACTAGGATTGCTTCAGGCTGAAGCTTCCGAGACACATCTGTGATTTGTAAATCTCACACTACTCGCTATTACTCGCTTCCCCATTCATTAACATTGGACTCGCTAGACTCGCAACGAGTAGCGAGTCCTGGGCTCGGACTCGCTAGAGTCAAGCGATTCCGAGTAATTTAGGACTCGCCCATCACTACTTGAGATGTGAAGCTTTCTTCGCGGTCTGCAGCAGTCCTCCCTCCAGTAGTAGTCCAGGAAAGTAGATATAAGAATAGGGACTTGTGGCCGCGCTCCCGTACATCCCATTGCTGTGGTATTCCTGACGAAGGGGTTTACCCTGAAACACGTAGAAATAAATACCACCATATGAATTCAAATAATCCTTGACTCTTGGATTTTGTTGGCGCGGACACAAATCCCTATTCTTATATCTACTTTCCTGGACTTTTATTGAATGTTGCAGTATTATTTATGTACGGTAAAACTGGAAACAATCAGTGCATGGTAGAGCAGAATACACATCATACATGTTATACAATGTGCACAAACTAGTAACTGACCTAGAGTACAACTGGCTAAGCTAGGCTAACATAGAGCAGGGCGGGAAAAAGTTTAACGTCACGTCAGGAGGCGTGCACCGCAAAAACCAATCCCTCGCTCTGTACCTGCGTCCAGCTTCTCATGGAGGCGCAGGCACAGGAGAGGGAGCCCCTGACTGGCAGGAGGAGGCGGCAGAGGGAGGATAATACATACAGGGGGCGTGAAATTGCCCTGTGGAGAGAAGTGGCTCTAGCCACTAAACACCACCTCTTTGGCTCCAATTATCTCGGGGTACAGGGGGGCTCAAGGGACGGGGAACCCTTGCCTGAATGCAGCAGACATGCTGCATTCAGTGCTGCAAATAGATCAGCATGTATGGGGGGGATGACAGGTCCTCTTTAAGGACAGCATTTTACAGGGCAAAATAATAATGATTAATATGGAAACATTTAGTTGCGGTTTCTTTTGTATATATGCCCCCCTGAATGCTGCACCATAGGCCATAGTCTAGGTTGGCCTTATGGGATATTCGGCCCTGTACTGTCCTTTATTGGAAGACCAAGATGACTGTGATGGGGCATTGCCTGTCCATTGTCACCTCATGTTGTACAGTGACTCATGGTTGTCCGATGGGCCCTGTGGTGTCTATTTTTACGCCCAGTCTGATGGTCAGCATACGAAATATTGGGTGATCTCATCAATGAGAATGTGTCTGGGATGTGGAGTCACAGGGGTCAGAGGCTTCTCTCGTCTTCTGGCCTCACTGTCTTTAGAAAGACCGCATGGACCAGGGCTCATCTGACCTGAACTCCTTAGCTGTGTGTAGAACAATACTCAGACAACACAGGGTGAGGGTATTATTCTCCGGTAAGACTTCATTGGGTCTCCAACAGTCAACAGTATACACCATAATCCCAGCAAGAAACACAAGTTGGTACACATGACAGAGTCTCACCCTTACACTTGCTCACCAGAGATCAGCAGGAGATCCTTTTTATATCTCTTAGCTCCTATTTCATGGCATTGTACTCTACACGATTGGAGGCAGATAATCATGGCTGTTGTCTCATTGTTCAATAATTTAAACTGACTGTGTAATTGTCTTCTGAATGATGCAGTTTAGTACACCGCAGGGGGCTGATGCAATCCAGAATCAGCAGGCAGTCAACAAATCAGCAGATAAAAAGGGGCACCTGACAGTCTCACATAACATAATGGCTCATGTCCCACTAGCTTGAACCATGGCCAATTGAATGAAGTCCTGTACAATTACACCAGTGACAGGAGCAGGCCCTTTTTTATATCACTCAGCTCCCATTTCAGGGCATTGTGTCCCACAGGTTAGTGGGAAGATAATCATGACTGCTTCCTCATTGTTTGGTAGGTTAATTCAACTGCATAATTGTCTGTCAAATAATGCAGACTAGTACACCGCAGGGGGCTGATGCAATTGAAATCAGCAGGAATTTCATAAATTTGCAGACAAAGTGGGCATTGGACAGTCTCATATCAACTAATATATTACAAGAAGTGAAATTGCTGCAACACTAAACATTATAGGAATGTGGAAAAGCTAATGGCTACTGACTACAATGAAACACAGGGCTATATGTACAGCTAAAGGGGATATATGAAACAGGATCACAGTAATTACTGCACTGGAAAAAAGAAAAGAGAGACTTAGCTTTAACATTGGCGCCACTGTGGAAGAGCCCGGTAACCACGCCAAAGTGCTCTCATCTTACTGGGTCCTGCGCTAACACTCTATGCTGTGAACTACTGCTTAGATGTATATATGAGCCTGTGGATGCAGTTAAAATCAGCTGGGATGGTGTGTCCCAGGACCAGGGCTACAGCAAAATGGAGGGGCATGTGTAGCTACAGGGCGGGGGAAGGGTGCACAGTCCAAAAAATGTCTAATATTATATATAAGTAAGGGACCGGCAACACCAATGTTAAGGTGCAAGCACCTTAGAGTATAGAGTGTTAGCATAGGACCCGGTAAGATGAGAGCACTTTGTCGTAGTTACCGGGCTCTTCTACAGTGGCACCAATGTTGAAGCCAAGTCTCTCTTTTTTTTTTTCCAGTGCAGTATTTACTGTGATCCTATTTCATTTTTCCCCTTTTAGCTGTACATATAGCCCTGTGTTTCATTGTAGTCAGTAGCCATTAGCTTTTCCACATTCCTATTATGTTTAGTGTTGCAGCAATTTCACTTCTTGTAATATACCGTATTTTTCGCTTTATAAGACGCACCGGATTATAAGACGCACCCCCACATTTGATGAAGGAAAAGAGGAAAAAATAATTTTTAATGTTAAATGGGGTTCATCTTATTATACCAGTGTCCATCTTATATATATGTCCCCCAAACTGGTATATATATCCCCCACATAGCCTTCATTTTGGAACACTGTCCCCCCCCCATCCTGGCACAGTCCCCATATGGTGCTGGCACACTGTCCCCCCCCTTCCCTTTCCTGGCACACTGTCCCCTCATGGTGCTGGCACACTCTTTCCTCATGGTGCTGGCACACTCTTTCCTCATGGTGCTGGCACACTCTTTCCTCATGGTGCTGGCACTCTGTCCCCTCATGGTGCTGGCACTCTGTCCCCTCATGGTGCTGGCACTCTGTCCCCTCATGGTGCTGGCACACTCCCCATAAGGCTGCCGCACATTTAAAATAATAAACAATGTCATACTCACCCCTCTCCTCGCTCCCTCGCCGACCGCGCTATCACTCTCTGTGCTGTGGCGGCATCCGGGTACTGTGAGCAGCGCGCAGGTGATGACGTCACTCTGCAGCGACGCTCACAGGACCCGGATGCCGGCAAGACAGCGGGGATGGCGGTGACAGCAGGGAGCGAGGAGAGCGGTGAATATGATTGTGCTCCCTGGGATAGTCAGTGCTTTCCACGCTTTCATTGCGTGGAAAGCACTTACTATCCACATGGGACCGAAGCCCAGCTGGGCTGCGGTCCCGCTCCTGTAGTATGGGCTGCTCCCGCTGGTGATTGACAGCGGGAAGCAGTGCATATTACAGGAGATAATGAGCGGCCCCACGTGACCACGGGGCCGCTGCTGCAGCCTCCTACAGCCTCCTGAGAGTCCCCGGACACCGCTCCACAGCCCCCACCCCATCACACAAGTATTGCTTCACATTATAAGACGCACCCCCCACTTTCCCCCAAAATTTTGGGGAACAAAAGTGCGTCTTATAATGCGAAAAATACGGTATTGTTTTTTTGCTTGCACCTAACATTAGGTGTTGCCAGTCCTTTCACTACATAATCATACCAACCAATGGCTCATGTCCCTTGACTTACAGAACAAAGTGATTGTACGTCTAGTTCACCCCTCACAATTGTCCTGAGTCTTCTCATTGACGCTGAGTCGTCACATTCGGGATCACTGAGAAAATCAAAGCTTTAGCTATGATTTACCATGGTATTCTCTCTCCAATAAAGTTTCAAAGGTCAATGGAAGCCAAATCTCTTCTTTTTAAGATCCTTTATTTAATTCAGATAAAAGACACAGGACAAGGTGGGGACGATCGCTGGACGCGTTTCGAGGGGTAGCCTCTTAGTCCTCAGCATAAAATATAAATACATCCCAACATCATATAAACATTAAACCCGACCCCCCGTGCAGATCTGAATGACATGTAGGAATGACGTCACATCAATTCAGCCCACAAATTGCCACCAAAAAGGTGGATTAAATGACATAGAACAACATAGGTGCACGTATGGATACATCTCACTAGTACAAAAATAATGGAAAAGTGAGAAAATTATTCACATCAATGATAACATAAAACAATTTACAAAGAAGCTATTACAGAAAAAACAGAATAAGCCTCTCTGATAGCAAAAATGTATAACTTATGGTACCTTTACACGCCGCCACAACAGGATGGATACAACCCGCTACAGGCTACAAATGTAGCTTGTAGCGCCAATATCGCCCGTAGTAGCGGCGTCTGAAGACGGGACGACACAGCCGGCTACAGATACATCTGTTTCCCAGCACTGCTCATAAACAGATGGCTACAAAGCTGAGTGTAGCGAGCTGTATCGGCGTGTAAAGAACCCACAGAAGGGAACTGTGGACACCATGCTATGTAGCTGGGGCATGACACAGGGTCCGGGTTTCCGCGCCCCCTTCAGCGATCATTGGAGGAAGCTCCTGCGTTGCGATTGGTAGTCGCCGCACATATTTAAGGAGCTGAGCAGTCACACTACACAATTGCTCGAGCGTCAAGTATTAATAAGCCTCCTGCGATGCCTGCCCAATCATGATGTTCCTGCTTTGTCCTATCAGCGTACGGACGTCTCGTACTCCACAATTGTGGCACGCCTATGTGCTGTCCCTGCTGCACCAGGTACGCCCATATTAGCTGGTTGTAGCGGTGTGTAAATGAGGTACGATGAGCTACAGACGGCTACTTGAGACACCCGGCGATGTATCTAGCTATAGATGTCGCGTAGCGTAGCGCACCTTGTGGCGGCGTGTAAAGAGGGTGCGTTTCCCGTTTGTAACCGTTTGGCCGTGCTCGTGCACGTGAAGTAGCCGTTGGTATCCATCCTGCAGTGACGGCGTGTAAAGGTACCATTAGAGCTAAAAATGAACTTGTGCCCTTCTACGAATCCAATCCTGATAAAAATCACAATCTATATAAACCATAATCATTATGGATTGATATTGTCAATACAAATTTGATGGTAGATTGTTTCAAATAAAGCCTATGTATACAAGTCTGCCTGTAGTACTTATTATTCATTCATTTTTGTTTAGACGTTATATTTTGTAAACATTGTTATAGAAAAGCTGGAGCGAGAATTGTATTTTACTTTTTATTGTTATTTTTATTTTACTGCTATTGGAAAATTGAATAAACTAATAAAGATTATAGAAATTATTTAACTTGTCTAGTCCCTGGGGGGTACGAGTGATGAGTCGAAGGATCCAATACAGCTCGCGATTGTGCAGCAATCTCTCCCAGTCACCGCCTCTATAGGGTCGGAGAACACGTTCAATGCCTTTCACTGACAGATCCCCAGAATGTGCATCTCTAAAGGGCTTCGATGATCCGGACATTCCGGGTCTGTAACTATTAGAAATGGGACTTGCCGCTGTTACATGTTCTGATATCCTATTTAACGGACGGCTTGTGCACCCCACATGATCCACCTTACAACTATTGCAACTGGCACGGTACACCACATAAGATGTGTTACAATTGATGTACGATTGAATAGAAAAGCTCTTGCCAGTCGCAGTATTGTGAAATTGATCAGTGATCTCGATCTGTCGGCAGAGGTTGCATTTCTTACCAGCACAACGATAGGAACCTTTGCATGATAACCAAACCGGCTTTTTTTGTTCATTATTGAAAATACTTGGTGACCACCGGGACATGTGAGTGCCACGTGTCCGGAGAGGCAGAAGAGGAGCCCCCCATCTGAGGCCCCAGGGCCTAGTGCCGCTATTTATTTGGTGGGTGGTACGGGTGGGAGTTCCAGGGAGAACTTGCAGTCGGTCACGGTGGGTAACACCATCACTGTGGGGCTCAGGGACTCTAGCGGAGAACGAACTCTCATCCGCCCCGAATACGTGTATCCCCATGAACTTATCCCTGGAAAGACACTGACTGTCACCGGTATCGGGGGTGAGCGCCGATATTTGCCCATGGCCCGAGTTTATCTGGACTGGGGGGTGGGAAGAGGGTGGAGGGAGGTTGGGGTAACCAAGAATCTCCCCGCCAATGTGTTATTGGAAATAGATTTGGGGCGTTTGGTTGCAAATTATGTTCCTGATAACCCCCCAGGTCTGATAATGTGAAGGGTAATGTCAATGTTGATGATGGGCAGGGAAATGTCAATGTGTTTCCTGTTAATGAAGTAAATCATGGTGTTAGGGAACTCAGTGATATCACACCGCAGGGGAATATTACTGAAAATCCCATGAAGGTAGCAGGAATCAGCACTATGGAAGATGGAGGCAGGCATGGCAACCACAAGAGCGGTGGTTGTGTGCCACCTGCCAGGGTCACGACGGACTGTGACATGGCGGGTGCTAGCTACTCCATGGTAAGTGCTGATCCGTAAGCATCACAGCGTGATGGACCTCGTGGTGGTGGAGAACTTGGTGAGGTCACGCCACGAGCTGGCATCGCCAAGGGTTTCCTCCACCAGGGTGGCCACAGGTAGGAACTGCAGCCAGGAAGGTGGAGACAGGTTTTTACACAAAACACCTTCAAACATACACCCACCGACACAAGACCTAACCCGGGACTCTAGGTGGGCAAGGGGTGGTAGGGCCAGTCACAGTGGGTGGGACGTAGTCAAGGTGACAGACCGGGTACAAAAGGGGAAAATTAGGAGCAGTTAGTCAGTAGGCCAGAGTGAGCCGAGCTGCCAAGACAAGTAGGAAGAGACTTCTCGGAAGGTCTTAGGCTCCCTGGAGGAGCAGAATCCTGCGAGGCACAGTCTCCTGGAGAGAGAGCCCGCTCCACAGCCTGTAACCCAAGGGAAGGGGAAAGACCAGACCAGTGCAGCTGGGTCCGAGGAAAACGGCAGCGGTGACAGAGGACAATTGAGAGAAGGGATCCCCTGATGTACTCCGGAGTCACACGGCTAGGAAAAGGCCTGGTGCTCCCTTGCAACACAGGGACACTGGAAGGCTAGGCTGGGACCAGAGAGTCAGCTCTGAGGTGACCGAAGCTATACACCGGATCACAGACACACCGACTGGGAGTCCAGATTTCCCACAACACCGTGCAGGAGGTACAGCGACACATAGGACCTAGGCTTGCTACACACACACATTGGGGAAGCCAAACAAGGGACCGAGTTGCCACCATACAGCACACTGGGGGAAGAGAAGTGTAGAGGAAAGCCTGAGGGGAACTGAGAAAGAGCAGGATCTCAGAAGGAAACCTGGCTGCAGAGGGTTAAGTGACTGTCCAGAGTTATCTGTGTAAAGCAACTGTACTGTGTACTATACTGAAGAACTTGCAAGTAAAACCCGGTGAACCCTGCTAAAGTCTCCCGTGTGTGATTCTCTGCATGATAAACTGTTATATTCCCTGTCAGGAGCAGCACGACCCACGGCAGGCTCATCCATCTGCCTGCAGCACCATCCATCCTCCTGGCAGAGACAGCAGCAGCGGTGGTCCCCATTGACCACAACCCGTGGGTGGCGTCACGACAACCCCTGTAAATATTCCCCTTTACTTGTGGGCTCGGGACATGGTCTGGACCAGGACCACCGTGATACCCCGGTCTGGTACCGAGTACCCCGTCGCAGTGGGCTCCACTAAGGTAGATGGTGGCAAGCATGAGGACCCTGAAGAACAAGGCCTCATTCAGCGTGCCAGTGTCACGACGGACTGTGACACGGACGTGGGTAGCTGTCCCATGGTAAGTGCGGGTCCTGAGGCATCACAGCATGATGGGCCTCATGGTGGTGGTGGAGAACTCAGCTATGACATGCCAGGAGCTGACATCGCTGAGAGTCCCCTCCAGGTCGTAGAACTTGTTAGTAATGGAGACAGAGGCGGGTAAGGCAACCAGAATAGCGGTGGTTACGTGCCACCTGCCCGGGTCACAACATACTGTGACGTGGCGGGTGCGAGCTGCTCCATCCTTAGCCGGGATCCCGAGGGATCGCCAGAAGAGGGAAAAGTGCTTTCATCAACTGGGCACGAGGATGGGAACACAGAGCCCATAATCTGTCAGGTTGGTGGGAAAGCTGTGTTCACTACCTGCCAGGGTGATGGAGGAGCAGCCTCCATATCTGGTCAGAGTAGATAAAGACCGCACTCCACAGTCGGCCTAGACGATGGGGAGATCGGGCCCATGGTTTATCCGACTGATTGGAAGACGGTCTCCCTGACGTTCAGGACCATGGGAAAGAGGTATCCATGGCTTGTCCGGATGGGAGACTGGTACGCTTGGTCTGTCAGGGAGATGGGAGAGCAAACCCCCTCTCCTGTCAGAAAGGTGTAATGGCAGTCCCAACAACCTGTCCAGTTAAGGGACAGTCTCAGTCCCCAGCTTGTCAGGGTGATGGGAAAGCTGGGTGGCTGGCCAGCCAGGCAACTGAGAGAGTGGCGTTATTCCCCGGGGAGATGGCCTACCGAGGTGCTCTCGCCCGTAGACTGAGTACTGGGAATGCAGACACCGCACTGTATTCTGGGTCCTCAACCTGTAGAGAAATAACCAGACCACCTGCCGACCCAGAACAGGTCCAAGATGGTTCCTGTGAGGTCGGGGCTTCCGCCCCCCTTCTGGCTACCTCTAGCCAGGGGATTCAGACAGTCATAGCAGCAAATAACAGTCCTGAGGTGCTAGAAAGCCTCGCGGAGACCCTCATTTCTGAGCCTGAATCGAAGAAGGTCCTGTGGGATCCAGGTAGTGGGAGAGATCACCAATCTGCGCATGTCAGAAGGCTCAGAGATCCTTCCTCCGTAGAGCCGTAAAAAAGGGGAGATGTCAGGAAAGTATGAATATTTCTCATTATTTTAAGAAAGTCGGCTAAGACGACATAAGTCTTCCCTCAGTGCAGGTTTCTGTAGATCAGATTTCCTATCCCTCTGTAACTCTCCCCCCTCCCCTATCCAGTATTTACGATTGGCAGAGCCATAAATACTTTAATCAGAGCTAAAGTTTCTATTTTTCCCTCCAAAACTTCTTTGCCTTGAAAGATAGTGGTGTAATGTAGAATTTCATAAGACCCGTTCCCACCACAAATGCATAATTCATATTTTTGAATGATTCACATTTTTGCGGATTTAATGTGTCTGTTATATCTATGTAACACTGAGGACCCTAGGAAATGAGTTCTGGTTTTCTGAACATCATAGATATGTGATATTTGGGATCAATATTCTCTGAATTGAATGAATGTAAACATTCGGTGCTTATCTTGGATGTGGCCCACCCCATACCCAGATATGAAAAATGAAGGTTTATTAAGTGTGGTGGAGCTGGGAGGATCCACAAAAAACAGCCCCTGGGTGATGGAAGTAACGTGGGGGTGTCTTACCTTGCATCCATTTTGGGAGTCATTCCACTCTGGTGCTTGGACGCAAGTACTCCTTGTGGCATGGAGGGAATCATCCATTCCTGGGGAGCCAAAGCCCCTCAGGATCTAGGTTCATCACCGCGTGGCTAGGTCTGGCAATTTCTTACTTTTATTCTTTTTATTTTAATAACTGTTTATGCATATCTGTACATTATCTCTTATGTAATATCTTGTAAATCTACTATATAATTATCTAAGGGTTTTTTGAGTCTGTCTGTCGCCGAAATCGCGCCCCAGACAGAGGCCCAATCAGCGCAGGCTATGCAAATTGGCGCGAGAATTCAAAGTTCGAATTTCACACCAATTTGCAGTCGGCGACAGTGGCACATTAGCTCCTGCTCCATCCTGCCCCGCTTGCTCCCTCCTGCCCCTCGCCAGCTCCATCCTACCCCGCTTGCTCCCACCTGACCCCCGCCAGCTCCATCCTGCCCCCCCTGGCTCCATCCTGCCCCCCTGGCTCCATCCTGCCCCCCTGGCTCCATCCTGCCCCCCTGACTCCAGCCTGCTCTGCCAGCTCCATCCTGCCCCGCTCGCTCCATCCTGCCCCCCGCCACCATCCTGCCCCACTCACCACCATCCTGCCCCGCTCGCCCCATCCTGCCCCCCCCGCCTCCATCTTGCCCCGCCGGCTGTATCCTGCCCCGTCGACTCCATCCTGCCCCGCCGGCTCCATGCTGCCCCGCTTGCTCCATCCTGCCCCCCTGGCTCCATCCTGCCCCCCTGGCTGCATCCTGCCCCCCTGGCTCCATCCTGCTCGGCCGGCTCCATCCTGCCCCGCTGGCTCCATCCTGCCCCGCCACCTTCATCCTACCCCCCTGGCTCCATCCTGCCCCCCTGGCTCCATCCTGCCCTGCCGGCTCCATCCTGCCCCCGTGGCTGCATCCTGCCCCGCTCACTCCATCCTGCCCCGCTCGCCACCATCCTGCCCCGCTCGCCACCTTCCTGCCCCACCGCCACCATCCTGCCCCGCTTGCTCCATCCTGCTCCGCTCGCTCCATCCTGCCCCGCCGGCTCCATCCTGCCCTGCCGGCTCCACCCTGCCCCCCGCCACCATCCTACCCCCCCATCCTGTCCCCCTGGCTCCATCCCGCCCTGCTCGTTCCATCCTACCCCCCTGCCACCATCCTGCCCCCCGCCACCACTGCTTCTCCGGCTCCATCCTGCCCCGCTCGCTCCATCCTGCCCTGCTCGCTCCATCCTGCCCCCCCCGCCACCATCCTGCGCCCCGCCACCATCCTGCCCCGCCGGCTCCACCCTGCCCCGCTCGCTCCACCCTGCCACCCCGCTACCATCCTGCCCCCCTGGCTCCATCCTGCCCCCCGCCACCATCCTGCTCCTCTGACTCCATCCCGCCCTGCTCGCTCCATCCTGCCCCGCTCGCTCCATCTTGCCCCCCCCCCCCGCCACCATCCTGACCTGCTCACTCCATCCTGCCCCCCCCCACCCCGGCTCCATCTTGCCTTCCCCCCGGCTCCATCCTGCCCCGCTCGCTCCATCCTGACCTCCTGGCTCCATCCTGCCCCGCTCACACCATCCTGCCCTGCTCGCACCATCCTGCCCTGCCGGCTCCATCCTGCCCCCACCTCTGCCACCATCCTGCTCCTCCGGCTCCATCCTGGTCCTCTTGTTCCATCCTGCCCTCCCCCACCACCATCCTGCCCCGCCAGCTCCATCCTGCCCTCCTGGCTCCATCCTTCCCCGCTCGCTCCATCCTGCCCCTCTCACTCCATCCTGCTCCTCCAGCTCCATCCTACTCCTCCGGCTCCATCCTGCCCTGCTCGCTCCATCCTTCCCCCCCACCCCGCCACCATCTTGCCCCGCTCGCTACCATCCTGCCCCGCTCACTCCATCCTGCCCACCTCGCTCCATCCTGCCCACCGCCACCATCCTGCCCCGCTCACTCCATCCTGCCCCTCTCGTCACCATCCTGCTCCTCCAGCTCCATTCTGCCCCACTCGCTCCATCCTGCCCCCTGCCACCATCCCACCCCACTCGCTGCATCCTGCCCCACTCCCTCCATCCTGCCCGCTCACACCATCCTGCCCTGCTCGCACAATCCTGCCCCGCTTGCTCCATCCTGCCCCCTGCCACCATCCCACCCCACTCGCTCCATCCTGCCCCGCTCGTACCATCCTGCCCGCTCACACCATCCTGCCCTGCTCGCACCATCCTGCCCCCCCGGCTCCATCCTGCCCCCCCCGGCTCCATCCTGCTCCCCCCCCACTCCATCCTGCCCCGCTTGCTCCATCCTGCCACCCCTCCACCCCCGTCACCATCCTGCCCCCCTGTTCCATCCTGTCAGTTAGCGGTCATGTGACCGATCAGCTCATTGGTTTCCCAGGCAACGACGGGTCCTAAAGGCCTGTAGGACCTAGAAGACGGAGGTGGAGCGAGCCGGCGAACAGGTGAGTACCCTCACTGAGGATTTTTTTACTTTTACTGTGGAGGAGCGGGGGGGAGGGGAGTATCGCCATATACTATAGTGCTGCTATACATGTACTGTAATGTACCGCCATGTACTATAGTGCTGCTATACATGTACTGTAATGTACCGCCATGTACTATAGCGCTGCTATACATGTACTGTAATGTACCCCCATGTACTATAGCGCTGCTATACATGTACTGTAATGTACCCCCATGTACCATAGCGCTCCTATACATGTGCTGTAATGTACCCCCATGTACCATAGCGCTCCTATACATGTGCTGTAATTTACCCCCATATACCATAGTGCTGCTATAAGAAAAATCTCTCTCTCTCTCTCTCTCTCTCTCTCTCTCTCTCTCTCTATATATATATATATATATATATACTTCACTCATGTTGATTTAACAAGTTCTGTCAGTCACAGTATGTCACCTACATACATATTGTAGAATACCTGATGCATTAGAACGGGCCACCATCTAGTCTTTTATAAACACTGACAACTTTTGGGAGTAAAATATTATAATTTACTAGTTTTGTTCTTCTTGTTCTATGACGATCTAAACACGTCCCTCCTGCAAATTCACATTACCAGAGCTGGTTACCGATCCGCCTGAAAGAGATCAGTGGTGGCAGCATAATGTTTTTTATTTATGTGATATTGTGGCCTGAGGGTGACTGGAATTAGGTATATATACGTTCCTGGCAGGAACTGGTGGTATATATACATTCTGTCACATCACACTCTGCAGTATATGGCATAAAGTAGCGCAGCTGGGCTCCTTTCTTATCCTCTGGCAATACCAGATTTGGCCATCAGGATAAGGGGGCGCAAGAGATCTGCATGTCCTGACTGAATCATTGTGACAGTGTGTCTGTGTGTGGAGAGCTGCAGGTCCAGACTAAGTCATTGTGACAGTGTGTCTGTGTGTGGAGAGCTGCAGGTCCTGACTGAGTCATTGTGACAGTGTGTCTGTGTGTGGAGAGCTGCAGGTCCTGACTAAGTCATTGTGACAGTGTGTCTGTGTGTGGAGAGCTGCAGGTCCTGATTGAGTCATTGTGACAGTGTGTCTGTGTGTGGAGACCTGCAGGTCCTGACTGAGTCATTGTGACAGTGTGTCTGTGTGTGGAGAGCTGCAGGTCCTGACTAAGTCATTGTGACAGTGTGTCTGTGTGTGGAGACCTGCAGGTCCTGACTAAGTCATTGTGACAGTGTGTCTGTGTGTGGAGACCTGCAGGTCCTGACTGAGTCATTGTGACAGTGTGTCTGTGTGTGGAGAGCTGCAGGTCCTGACTGAGTCATTGTGACAGTGTGTCTGTGTGTGGAGAGCTGCAGGTCCTGACTAAGTCATTGTGACAGTGTGTCTGTAGTGTGGAGAGCTGCAGGTCCTGACTGAGTCATTGTGACAGTGTGTCTGTGTTGAGCTGCACTGACTGATCATTGTGACAGTGTGTGTGTGGAGAGCTGCAGGTCCTGACTGAGTCATTGTGACAGTGTGCTGTGTGTGGAGAGCTGCAGGTCCTGACTAAGTCATTGTGACAGTGTGTCTGTATGTGGAGAGCTGCAGGTCCTGACTGAGTCATTGTGACAGTGTGTGTGTGTGTGTGGAGAGCTGCAGGTCCTGACTGAGTCATTGTGACAGTGTGCCTGTGTGTGGAGAGCTGCAGGTCCTGACTGAGTCATTTTGACAGTGTGTCGTGTGTGGAGACCTGCAGGTCCTGACTGAGTCATTGTGACAGTGTGTGTGGGGGAAGTGTCGACTAAGTCATTGTGACATGTGTCTGGTGTGACCTCAGGCCGACTGAGTCATTGTGACAGTGTGTGTGTGTGTGTGGAGACTGCAGGTCCTGACTGAGTCATTGTGACAGTGTGGTGTGTGTGTGGAGAGCTGCAGGTCCTAACTGAGTCATTGTGACAGTGTGTTGTGTGTGGAGAGCTGCAGGTCCTGACTGAGTCATTGTGACAGTGTGTGTGTGTGTGGAGACTGCAGGTCCTGACTGAGTCATTGTGACAGTGTGTCTGTGTGTGGAGACTGCAGGTCCTGACTGAGTCATTTGAAAGTGTGTCTGTGTGTGGAGACGCTGCAGGTCCTGACTAGATCATTGTGACAGTGTGTCTGGTGTGGAGACCTGCAGGTCCTGACTGAGTCATTGTGACAGTGTGTCTGGTGTGTGGAGAGCTGCAGGTCCTGACAGAATCATTGTGACAGTGTGTCTGGTGTGGAGAGCTGCAGGTCCTGACTGAGTCATTGTGACAGTGTGTCTGCGTGTGGAGAGCTGCAGGTCCTGACGATCATTGTGACAGTGTGTCTGTGTGTGGAGAGCTGCAGGTCCTGACTGAGTCATTGTGACAGTGTGTCTGTGTGTGGAGACTGCAGGTCCTGACTGAAGTCATTGTGACAGTGTGTTGTGTGTGGAGAGCTGCAGGTCCTGACTGAGTCATTGTGACAGTGTGTCTGTGTGTGGAGACCTGCAGGTCCTGACTAAGTCATTGTGACAGTGTGTGTGTGTGTGGAGAGCCAGTCGACGAGTCATTGTGACAGGCGTTGAGAGCTCATACTGTAGTCATTTGACAGTGTGTGTGTGTGGAGAGCTGCAGGTCCTGACTAAGTCATTGTGACAGTGTGTTGTGTGTGGAGAGCTGCAGGTCCTGACTAGGTCATTGTGACAGTGTGTCTGTGTGTGGAGAGCTGCAGGTCCTGACTGGTCATTGTGACAGTGTGTCTGTGTGTGGAGAGCTGCAGGTCCTGACTGAGTCATTGTGACAGTGTGTCTGTGTGTGGAGAGCTGCAGGTCCTGACTGAGTCATTGTGACAGTGTGTCTGTGTGTGGAGATCTGCAGGTCTGACTGAGTCATTGTGACAGTGTGTCTGTGTGTGGAGTCTGCAGGTCCTGACTAAGTCATTGTGACAGTGTGTGTGTGTGTGTGGAGAGCTGCAGGTCCTGACTAAGTCATTGTGACAGTGTGTGTGTGTGTGTGGAGAGCTGCAGTCCTGACTAAGTCATTGTGACTTAGTGTGTGTGTGTGTGGAGAGCTGCAGGTCCTGACTGAGTCATTGTGACAGTGTGTGTGTGTGTGTGTGAGAGCTGCAGGTCCTGACTGAGTCATTGTGACAGTGTGTCTGCGTGTGGAGAGCTGCAGGTCCTGTGACTGGTTTCTGCGTGTGGAACTGAGTTGTGTTGGACAGTGTGTGGTGGAGAGCTGCAGGTCCTGACTAAGTCATTGTGACAGTGTGTCTGTGTGTGGAGAGCTGCAGGTCCTGACTGAGTCATTGTGACAGTGTGTCTGTGTGTGGAGAGCTGCAGGTCCTGACTGAGTCATTGTGACAGTGTGTCTGTGTGTGGAGACCTGCAGGTCCTGACTGAGTCATTGTGACAGTCTTTCTGTGTGTGGAGAGCTGCAGGTCCTGACTAAGTCATTGTGACAGTGTGTCTGTGTGTGGTGAGCTGCAGGTCCTGACTAAGTCATTGTGACAGTGTGTCTGCGTGTGGAGAGCTGCAGGTCCTGACTAAGTCATTTTGACAGTGTGTCTGTGTGTGGAGAACTGCAGGTCCTGACTGAGTCATTGTGACAGTGTGTCTGTGTGTGGAGAGCTGCAGGTCCTGACTGAGTCATTGTGACAGTGTGTCTGTGTGGAGAACTGCAGGTCCTGACTGAGTCATTGTGACAGTGTGTCTGTGTGTGGAGAGCTGCAGGTCCTGACTGAGTCATTGTGACAGTGTGTGTGCGTGTGGAGAGCTGCAGGTCCTGACTGAGTCATTTTGACAGTGTGTCTGTGTGTGGAGAACTGCAGGTCCTGACTGAGTCATTGTGACAGTGTGTCTGTGTGTGGAGAGCTGCAGGTCCTGACTAAGTCATTGTGACAGTGTGTCTGTGTGGAGATCTGCAGGTCCTAAGTCTTCATGACAAGCTGTAAGTTATACAGTTTTGCTATCAGAGAGGCTTATTCTGTTTTATCTGTAACTAGCTGTGAGCCCGATGCAAATGCATCGGGTGTCTAGAATATTTTTTTTTTTTAAAGATTTTTAAATAATAGTCGCATCATCAATAGCAATAATATTAGCATTATTATTAGCAGTAATAGCAGTATTAATAGCAGTAATAGCATTATTATTAGCATTAATAGCATTATTAATAGCATTAATAGCATTAATAATACAATTAATAGCATTAATATTAGCATTAATAGCATTAATAGTATTATTAATAGCATTAATAGCATTATTAATAGCATTAATAGCATTATTAATAGAATTAATAGCATTAATAGTATTATTAATAGCATTAATAGCATTATTAATAGCATTAATAGCATTAATAGCATTATTAATAGCATTAATAGCAATAATAGCATTATTAATAGCATTAATAGCATTAATAGTATTATTAATAGCATTAATAGCATTATTAATAGCATTAATAGCAATATTATTAGCATTAATAGCATTTTGAATAGCATAAATAGCATGATTATTATCCTTAATAGCTTTATTAATAGCGTTAATATGATTATTATTAGCATTAATATTAGCATTAATAGCATAATTATTAGCATTAATAGCATTATTATTAGCATTAATAGCATTATTAATAGCATTAATAGCATTATTAATACAATTAATAGCATTAATATTAGCATTAATAGCATTAATAGTATTATTAATAGCATTAATAGCATTATTAATAGCATTAATAGCATTAATAATACAATTAATAGCATTAATATTAGCATTAATAGCATTAATAGTATTATTAATAGCATTAATAGCATTAATAGCATTATTAATAGCATTAATAGCATTATTAATAGAATTAATAGCATTAATAGTATTATTAATAGCATTAATAGCATTATTAATAGCATTAATAGCATTATTAATAACAATAATAGCATTATTAATAGCATTAATACCATTATTAATAGCATGAATAGCATAATTATTAACATTAATAGCATTAATAATAGCATTAATAGCAATATTATTTGCATTCATAGCATTCTTATTACCATTAATAGCATAATTATTAGCATTAATAGCATAATTATTAGCATTAATAGCATTAATAATAGTATTAATAGCAATATTATTTGCATTAATAGAATTAATAATACAATTATTAGCATAAATATTAGCATTAATAGCATAATTATTAGCATTAATAGCATAAATATTAGCATTAATAGCATAATTATTAGCATTAATATCAATATTATTTGCATTAATAGCATTATTATTACCATTAAAAGCATAAATATTAGCATTAATAGCATAAATATTAGCATTAATAGCATAATTATTAGCATTAATATCAATATTATTTGCATTAATAGCATTATTATTACCATTAATAGCATAATTATTAGCATTAATAGCATAATTATTAACATTAATAGCATTAATAATAGCATTAATAGCAATATTATTTGCATTCATAGCATTGTTATTACCATTAATAGCATAATTATTACCATTAATAGCATAATTATTAGTATTAATAGCATAATTATTAGCATTAATATCAATATTATTTGCATTAATAGCATTATTATTACCATTAATAGCATAATTATTAGCATTAATAGCATAATTATTAACATTAATAGCATTAATAATAGCATTAATAGCAATATTATTTGCATTCATAGCATTGTTATTATCATTAATAGCATAATTATTACCATTAATAGCATAATTATTAGCATTAATAGCATAAATATTAGCATTAATAGCATAATTATTAGCATTAATAGCATAATTATTAGTATTAATATCAATATTATTTGCATTAATAGCATTATTATTACCATTAATAGCATAAATATTAGCATTAATAGCATAATTATTAGCATTAATATCAATATTATTTGCATTAATAGCATTATTATTACCATTAATAGCATAAATATTAGCATTAATAGCATAATTATTAGCATTAATAGCATTAATAATAGAATTAATAGCAATATTATTTGCATTAATAGCATTATTATTACCATTAATACCATAATTATTAGCATTAATGACATAAATATTAGCATTAATAGCATAATTATTAGCATTAATAGCATTATTATTAGCATTAATAGCATAATTATTAGCATTAATAGCATTATTATTAGCAGTAATATCATTATTATTAGCATTTTTTTTTTATTCTTATTTTTTATGTTATTATGTATAATTTTTTATTTATTTTTTTATTATTTTTTAATAATTTTTTTATTATTTTTTAATTATTTTTTAATTATTTTTTTTATTATTAAATTTATTAGTTATTTTAAGTGAGCCTGAGGCTGAGACACAGTTCTCCTTCAGGTCCGCTCAAAGGGCTCATATTATTAGCATATTTGTATTTTTTTATTATTATTTTTTATTTATTTTTTTATTATTTTTTATTTATTTTTTTATTATTTTTTAATTATTTTTTAATTATTTTTTTTATTATTAAATTTATTAGTTATTTTAAGTGAGCCTGAGGCTGATACAGAGTTCTCCTTCAGGTCCGCTCAAAGGGCTGATATTATTATTATTTTTTATTTTTTTTTTATTATTATTTTTAATGTTATTATTTATTATTTTTTAATTAATTTTTTTTATTATTTTTTATTTATTTTTTTATTATTTTTTTTATTATTAAATTTATTTGTTGACATACATTAGCGGTGTGTCGGCGAATTAACGGCCGGGCCCCTGGTTCTATTTGTCGGCCCCAAAATCGCGGACACACCACTAATGTATGTCTATGGGCAGTGAGGTCGAATTCTGATTGGTCGGCGTCAGCAGAGAGCGACCAATCAGAAATCGGCTTGACTGCCCATAGACATGCATTAGCGGTGTGTCCGCGATTTTAGGGCCGACAAATAGAACCAGGTGGGCGGCCATAAAATCGCCGACACACCGGTAATGTATGTGAATGGGAAATGAGTCGCTCTTCTGATTGGCTGAGGGCAGTAGACAGCGACCAATCAGAAGAGCGGCTCACATCTCATAGAGATAGAATGGCGGATTTTTCGTCCATTGTATCTCAATGAGAAGTGAAGAGGACGTCGGAGCTGGAAGTTGGCGGAAAGAAGACAGAAGACCCCGGGGGCCGGACGAAGAGCCGGAGATGGGGGAAAGAAGAGAGAAGACCGGCGGGGCCGGAGGAAGAGGACGCCTGGCCGGACGGAGGACTTGTGGATCGGACGGACGATCAGATGACTAAGAAGGCATGTAAGTGATCGACGGGGGCGTTAGGTTAGGGGACGGCGGGGGCTTCGGGTGTAGGGCCTTAGGTGTTAGCGACAGCGGCGGGGGAAAGCGGCGGGAGCTTAGGAGGCGGCGGGGCTTAGGGGATAGGGGCTTAGGTGCGGCGGGGCTTAGGGGGTAGGGGCTTAGGTGCGTCGGACTTAGAGTGAGGGTGTAGGGGCTTAGATGCGGCGGGGCTTAAAGGGTAGGGGCTTAGGTGCGGCGGGGCTTAGGGTGTAGGGGCTTAGGTGCGGCGGGGCTTAGAGGGTAGTGGCTTAGGTGCAGCGGGGCTTAGGGGGTAGGGGCTTAGGTGCGGCGGGTCGGGGCTTAGGGTGTAGGGGTGCGGCGGACTTAGGGGGTAGGGGCTTAGGTGCGGCGGGGCTTAGGGTGTAGGGGCTTAGGTGCGACGGACTTAGGGGGTAGGGGCTTAGGTGTGGCGGACTTAGACTTAGGGGTTAGGGGCTTAGATGCGGCGGGGCTTATAGGGTCGGAGCTTAGATGCGGCGGGGCTTATAGGGTAGGGGCTTAGGTGCGGCGGGGCTTAGGGGGTAGGGGGGGTAGGGGCTTAGGTGCGGCGTGGCTTAGAGGGTAGGGGCTTAGGTGCGGCGGGGCTTAGGGGGTAGGGGCTTAGGTGCGCCGGGTTTTAGGGGGTAGGGGCTTAGGTTCGGCGGGGCTTAGAGGGTAGGGTCTTAGGTGCGGCGGGGCTTAGGGGGTAGGGGCTTAGGTGCGGCGGGTTTTAGGGGGTAGGGGCTTAGCTGAGGTGGGGCTTAGGGTGTAGGGGCTTAGGTGCGGCGGGGCTTAGGGGGTAGGGTCTTAGGTGCGGCGGGGCTTAGGGGGTAGGGGCTTAGGTGCAGCGTGTTTTAGGGGGTAGGGGCTTAGGTGCGGCGGGGCTTAGGGTGTAGGGGCTTAGGTGCGGCGGGGCTTAGAGGGTAGGGGCTTAGGTGCAGCGGGGCTTAGGGGGTAGGGGCTTAGGTGCGGTGGGGCTTAGGGGGTAGGGGCTTAGGTGCGGCGGGTCGGGGCTTAGGGTGTAGGGGTGCGGCGGACTTAGGGGGTAGGGGCTTAGGTGCGGCGGTTTGGGGCTTAGGTGCGGCGGGGCTTAGGGTGTAGGGGCTTCTGTGCAGCGGGGCTTAGGGGGTAGGGGCTTAGGTGCGGCGGGGCTTTTAGGTGCGGCGGGGCTTAGGGGGTAGGGGCTTAGGTGCGGCGGGTCGGGGACATATTGGGGGGGTGTGCGGACATATTGTGGGGGGGTGTGAGGACATATAGGGGGGTGGAGATTGTGAGCAGATATGGGAGGGGTGTGCGGACATAATGTGGGGGTGTGCGAACATATGGGAGGGGGGTACTGTGGGGGGGTGTGAGGACCTATAGGGGGGTGGAGGTTGTGAGCAGATATGGGAGGGGTGTGCGGACATAATGTGTGGGTGTGTGCGGACATAATGTGGGGGTGTGCGGACATAATGGGGGTGGGGTGCGGACATAATGGGGGGTGGTGCGGACATATGGGGGGGTGGGGACATATGGGAGGGGGGGTACGGACATTGTGGGGCTGTGTGGCGGAGTTAGAACGGTGGGTGTGCGGACATAATGTGGGGGCGTGCGGACATAATGGGGGTGGGGTGCGGACATAATGGGGGGTGGTGCGGACATATGGGGGGGGTGGGGACATATGGGAGGGGGGGTGTGAGGACATATAGGGGGGTGGAGGTTGTGAGCAGATATGGGAGGGGTGTGCGGATATAATGTGTGGGTGTGCGGACATAATGTGGGGGTGTGCGGACATAATGGGGGTGGGGTGCGGACATAATGGGGGGTGGTGCGGACATATTGGGGGGTGGGGACATATGGGAGGGGGGGTACGGACATTGCGGGGCTGTGTGGTGGAGTTAGAACGGTGGGTGTGCGGACATAATGTGGGGGCGTGCGGACATAATGGGGGTGGGGTGCGGACATAATGGGGGGTGGTGCGGATATATGGGGGGTTGGGGAATATGGGAGGGGGGGTATGTGGGGGGTGAGGACATATAGGGGGGGAGGTTGTGAGCAGATATGGGAGGGGCGTGTGGACATAATGTGTGGGGTGTGCGGACATAATGTGGGGGGTGCGGACATAATGGGGGTGGGTGTGCGGACATAATGGGGATGTGTCGGACATAAAGGGGGGGGTGGGACATATGGGGGGGTGCGTACGGACATTGCGGGGTGTGTGGGAGTTAGAACGGCGAAGACATTGGCCGGCGGAGCGGGCGTCGGCAATGGCCCGCTTCCGGCAATGCTTCGCGCGTATCCACACATGACCACGCCGGAAGTAGCGCCGAGAGGGGCGCTTTTGCGATTCGCGATTATATAATAGATAAATTCTTTGTAAATTGTTTTATGTTATTAATAATTTTCTCACTTTTCTATTATTTTTGTACTATTGAAATGTATCCATACGTGCACCTATGTTGTTCTATGTAATTTAATCCACCTTTTTGGTGGCAATTTGTGGGTTGAATTGATCCGAAGTCATTTCTACATGTCATTCAGATCTGAACGGGGGGGGGTCAGGTTTTATGTTTATACTAGATGGTGGCCAGATTCTAAAGCATCGGGTATTCTAGAAAACCTTGTAAACAGGAGTGAACTGCGTCACACTGACTGACAGCCTAGAAGACAGGACTGAAGGATGTCACACTGACTGACAGCCTAGAAGACAGGACGGAAGGACGTCACACTGACTGACAGCCTAGAAGACAGGACGGAAGGACGTCACACTGACTGACAGCCTAGAAGACAGGACGGAAGGACGTCACACTGACTGACAGCCTAGAAGACAGGACGGAAGGACGTCACACTGACTGACAGCCTAGAAGACAGGACGGAAGGACGTCACACTGACTGACAGCCTAGAAGACAGGACGGAAGGACGTCACACTGACTGACAGCCTAGAAGACAGGACGGAAGGACGTCACACTGACTGACAGCCTAGAAGACAGGACTGAAGGACGTCACACAGACTGACAGCCTAGAAGACAGGACTGAAGGACGTCACACAGACTGACAGCCTAGAAGACAGGACAGAAGGACGTCACACAGGCTGATAGCCTTGTACACAGGAATGAACGTTACTCTGACTGATGGCCTTGTAGACAGGAGTGATGTTTGTCACATTGACTGACAGCCTTGTAGATAGGAGTAAAGGACGTCACACTGACAGACTGCTAAACAGAACTAAAGGACGTCACAGTGAGTGACAGCCTTATAGACAGGAGTTAATGATGTAACACTGACGGACAGAACTGATAGGACTAAACAGTGTCACAGTGACTGACAGCCTTGTAGATAGGAGTAAAGGACGTCTCACTGACTGACAGAACTGATAGGACTAAACAGTGTCACAGTGACTGACAGACCTAATAGAACTAAATTGTATCAAATTGACACACCTGACAGAAATAAACTATGTCACACTGGCTGACAGAGAGGAAGAAACTGCGTCACAATGGCTGACAGACCTTCCTGACAGGATTCAACTGCGTCACACTAAGAGCGGCATTTCAAATTGTGCGCCAATACCGCTATTTGCATACCGCGACGTTCATTGGTTGCCGCGGCTAGCAACGACCAATGAGAGAAGTGGCGCGCAGTTTAAATGCCGCTCCTCTGATTGGTCGCCGCATTCAGCGCCAACCAATCAGAATAGCGGCGTGCCATATTTCAAATACAATATGGTGCCATGGCGTGAGCCGCTCCTCCGAAGGCGGCGGCCAATGAGCTGCCTCTGTGTGGCGCGTGATTTCGGTTACAGACAGACACAAAAAACCCTTAGACAATTACATAGTAGATGGCGTTATGATGTATTCATATTTTATGCTGAGGACTAAGGCTACCCCTCGAAACGCGTCCAGTGACTGTGTCCTCCTTGTCCTGGCTTTTATCTGAATTAAATAAAAGATCTTAAACAGAAGAGATTTGGCTTCCGGTGACCCTTGAAACTTTATTGCTATTTCGGATGGACGCCAGCCCGAGTCTACGAGTAATTGTGAGTTGCTATCCCTCACCCCTGCCCTCTACTTACATTCCCTCTACAAGGCTGAACTGTGAAGGGTTAAATCTTAAGTAGGAAAAGTCTTTAAAGTTTTGGCCCCAAATATGAAAAATGAGTGCGGTGCGATGGAAAGGGTGAAACCGCTGCAGGACAACTGGTGGAGACACAAGACGGCGCCAACAATGGCCTCAGCGGGAGTCGTCATGTGATCCTCCCATGTACGGTCACAGGGATCAACCCCCATCCTCCACCTGCAGAATTACATGGATGAGGAAACCTGTCCATGAGACGAGTCAGGAGGCCGTTACTCCATCACGTCCAATAATACAAAATCAAGAACCAATTATGGATGGTAACACCGGAGCTAAATGGCTAATAGCTGCTATAACCCCAGGTGACACCACGTGATTAGGCGCCCCATAGGTACCGAGACACACAGAGATACATTGTTTGCAGATCTCTGGTTGCAGTAAAATCATGGACAAATTTTTCTATTTTGTTGCCGTGTACAAATGTAACAATGTGTCCATGATTTCACTGTAACCAGTAAGTTGCAAGCAATATATCTCTGTGTGTCTCGGTACCTATAGAGAAATGATGTAAGATTATAGATTGTTGGCTTAGCGCTAACTCTATGGAAATGGCTAAGAATGTGCTAGAGACATGTGATTGACCCTTCTCCGGGAGGTTTATTAACACAAAGTTAATGTAAAGTCATAAAAACTTCTATATACTTTTAAAGAATTAAAATCAAACATAAATGTGAATCGGCCTCTTGTGTAGGTGCCTGGTGTTATACACAGAGGGGGTTCTTATAAGGTATCGAAAAAGTTAAGGTAAAGGAGAGCGGTAAAAGGGTGATTGGGGTAAGAATATCAGGTTCACAGTTGCCTTGAGGAAAATCTTAACCCTTATGGTACCTTTACACGCCGCCACAACAGGATGGATACCAACGGCTACTTCACGTGCACGAGCACAGCCGAACGGTTACCAACGGGAACCGCACCCTCTTTACACGCCGCCACAAGGTGCGCTACGCTACGCGACATCTATAGCTAGATACATCGCCGGGTGTCGCAAGTAGCCGTCTGTAGCTCAGCGTACCTCATTTACACACCGCAATAACAAGCTAATATGGGCGGACCTGGGGCAGGAGGGACAGCACATAGGCGTGCCACAATTGTGGATTACGAGACGTCCGTACGCTGATAGGACAAAGCAATAATACCATGATTGGCCAGCCAGCGCAGGAGGCTGATTAATACATGACGCTCGAGCAATTGCGTAGTGTGACTGGTCAGCTCCTTAAATATGCCGTCCTGTGCAGGGACAACCAATCGTAACGCAGGAACTTCCTCCAATGATCGCAGATGGGGGCGGAAACCCGGAGCCTGGGTCACGCCTTAGCTACATTCCAGCTACAGCGCAGGGTGTCCAGAGTTCCCTTCTGTTCCTTCTTTACACGCCGATACAGCTCGCTACAATCGGCGATGTTGCCATATGTTTATGGGCAGTGCACGGATACAGAGGTATCTGTAGCCGGCTGTGTCGTCCCGTCTTCAGACGCCGCTACTACGGGCGATATTGGCGCGACAAGCTACATTTGTAGCCTGTAGCGGGTTGTATCCATCCTGTTGTGGCGGCGTGTAAAGGTACCATTAGGGTACCTTTACACGCCGCTACTGGAGGATGGATACAACCCGCTACTTCACGTGCACGAGCACGCCCAAACGGTTACAAACGGGAACCGCACCCTCTTTACACGCCGCCACAAGGTGCGCTACGCTACGCTACATCTACAGCTAGATACATCGCCGGGTGTCTCAAGTAGCCATCTGTAGCTCATCTTAGCTCCTTTACACACCGCTACAACCAGCTACTATGGGCATACCTGTTGCAGCAGGGACAGCACATAGGCGTGCCACAATTGTGGATTACGAGACGTCCGTACGATGATAGGACAAAGCAATAACATGATGATTGGCCAGGCAACGCAGGAGGCTGAGTAATACAGCACGCTCGAGCAATTGTGTAGTGTGACTGGTCAGCTCCTTAAATATGCCGCCCTATGCAGCGACAACCAATCACAACACAGGAGCTTCCTCCAATGATCGCTGAAGGGGGGCAGTATCCCGGAGCCTGTGTCACGCCCCAGGTACATACCAGGTACATCGCCTGGTATATAGACATCCCTTCTGTAGCTTCTTTACACGCCGATACAGGTCGCTACCATCGGCTTTGTAGCCACCTGTTTCCGGGCAGTGCTCGGAAACAGATGTATCTGTGGCCGGGTGCCTCCTACCGTCTTCACACGCCGCTACTACTGGCTATATTGACGACGCAAGCTACAATCGTAGCCTGTAGCGGGTTGTATCCATCCTGTTGTAGCGGCGTGTAAAGGTACCTTTATGGTACCTTTACACGCCGCGACGGCAGGCTGGATACATCCCGCTACAGGCTACAAATGTAGCTTGTAGCGCCAATGTAGCCCGTCGTAGTGGCGTCTGAAGACGTGACGATACAGCCGGCAACAGATACATCTGTTTCCTAGCTCTGCTCGAAAACTGATGGCTACAACGCCGATGGTAGCGAGCTGGATCGGCGTGTAAAGAAGCAACGGAAGGGAACTCGGGACAGCCTGCGATGTAGCTAAGGCGTGACCCTGGCTCCGTGTTACCGCGCCCCATGTGCGATCATTGGTGGAAGATGGTGCGTTGCGATTGGTTGTCGCCGCACAGGGCGGCATATTTAAGGAGCTGACGAGTCACACTACACAATTGCTCGAGCGTCAAGTATTAATCAGCCTCCTGCGATGCCTGCCCAATCATGGTATTATTGCTTTGTCCTATCAGCGTACGGACGTCTCGTAATCCACAATTGTGGCACGCCTATGTGCTGTCCCTGCTGCACCAGGTACGCCCATAGTAGCTGGTTGTAGCGGTGTGTAAATGAGCTACAGATTGCTACTTGAGACACCCGGCGATGTAGCTAGCTATAGATGTAGCGTGGCGTAGCGCACCTTGTCGCGGCGTGTAAAGGTGATGCGTTGACCGTTTGTAACCGTTTGAGCGTGCTCGTGCACGTGAAGTAGCGGGATGTATCCAGCCTGCCGTCGCGGAGTGTAAAGGTACCATTAGGGTACCTTTACACGCGGCTACATTTCTAGGGTGGCTACAGGTAACTTACTGGCTGCAGTGAAATCATGGAGACAAGGTTCTATCTTGTTGCTGTGTACAAATGGAATAATGTCTCCATGATTTCACTGCAGCCAGTAAGTTACCTGTAGCCACCCTAGAAATGTAGCCGCGTGTAAAGGTACCCTTCAGGTACCTTTACACGCCGCTACTGGCGGATGGATGCAACCAGCTACTTCACGTGCACGAGCACGCACAAACGGTTGCAAACGGTAATCGCACCACCTTTACACGCCGCAACAAGGTGCACTACACTACGTGACATCTATCTCTGGATACACCGCGGGTGCCATAAGTCACCTTCTGCAGAGCACCGTACCTCATTTACACACCGCTACAACAAGCTAATATGGGAGGGCCTGGTGCAGCAGGGACAGCACATAGGCGTGCTACAATTGTGGATTACGAGACGTCCGTACGCTGATAGGACAAAGCAATAACATCATGATTGGGCAGGCATCGCAGGAGGCTGGTTAATACAGCACGCTCGAGCAATTGTGTAGTATGACTGGTCAGCTCCTTAAATATGCCGCCCTGTGCAGCGACAACCAATCGTAATGCAGGAGCTTCCTCCAATGATCGCTGATGGAGCCTGTGTCACGCCCCAGCTACATACCAGGTACATCGCCTGGTGTCCAGACATCCCTTCTGTTCCTTCTTTACATGCCTATACAGGTCGCTACAATCGCCTGTGTAGCCATCTGTTTCAGAGCAGTGCTCGGAAACAGATGCATCTACTGCCGGGTGGCTACAACCGTCTTCACACGCCACTACTATGGGGTATATTGCCGATGCAAGCTACATTTGTCACATGTAGCTGGTTGTATCCACCCGCCAGTAGCGGCGTGTAAAGGTACCCTTATGGTACCTTTACACGCCGCCACAACAGGATGGATACCAACGGCAACTTCACGTGCACGAGCACAGCCGAACGGTTACCAACGGGAACCGCACCCTCTTTACACGCCGCCACAAGGTGCGCTACGCCACGCTACATCTACAGCTAGCTACATCGCCGGGTGTCGCAAGTAGCCATCTGTAGCTCAATTACACACCGCTATAACCAGCTACTATGGGCGGACCTGGTGCAGCAGGGACAGCACATAGGCGTGCCACAATTGAGAGTACGAGCCGTCCGTACGCTGATAGGACAAAGCAATAACATCCTGATTGGCCAGGCATCGCAGGAGGCTGAGTAATACATGACGCTCGAGCAATTGTGTAGTGTGACTGCTCAGCTCCTTAAATATACCTCCCTATGCAGCGACTACCAATCGTCATGCAGCAGCTTCCACCAATGATCGCACATGGGGCGTGGTAACACGGAGCCAGGGTCACGCCTTAGCTACATTGCAGGCTGTCCCGAGTTCCCTTCCGTAACGTCTTTACACGCCGATACAGCTCGCTACAATCGGCGATGTAGCCATATGTTTATGGGCAGTGCACGGATACAGAGGTATCTGTAGCCGGCTGTGTCGTCCCGTCTTCACACGCCGCTACTACGGGCGATATTGGCGCGACAAGCTACATTTGTAGCCTGTAGCGGGTTGTATCCATCCTGTTGTGGCGGCGTGTAAAGGTACCATTAAGGTACCTTTACACACCGCCACTGTGCCCAGCAACAGGTATCCACCGCACGTGCACGTTTTTTGACAGTTGAATGGTCAGCTCTTTAAATATGGCGCCCTGTGAAGGGACAGCCAATGGTTACACAGTAGCCCCCACCAATCATCGCTGATGGGGCGCGTTATCCATGACGCTGTGGCACGCCCCGGGGAAATCACTAGGCGACGCAGATTCCATCCTTGTGCCCCGTTTAGATGCCACTACCAGGGCAATTGTGCCTTTATGTTGCCTTGGGTTTTTGATCAAGGCTCAGCAGCAGGTATCTGAGTCACCTGCAGGACACCCGATCACTTTCCCAAATTACACGCCGCCATTTCGTAGCAATTTCAAGGCAACAAGCACAAAAATCCCCATTGCCAGGCAGTTGCTACCATGCAGTGGCGGCGTGTAAAGGTGCCCTTAAGGGTATAATTCGGGACCCACGGGTGGATCTTCTACTCCCATGCCCCTAGGACTCCATCTTTCTACGTCCATCCTCCTCCCTCTTTTAATGTCACTCCCTTTACCGATTCCTTCCTCCAACCAGATGGGGTCTGCCCATGATGGGGTCTCTTCCTCCCCGCATCCCCTGGCTTGGAGTTGCGATGGTGTTGGGTGCAGGATATGTGTCTTGGGTTTGTGACCCCTCTCACCTGAGAGCGATGATACCGTACCTGTGGAGTAGGTGCAGCATCACTGTGGTGACCAGTCCCAGGGGCGCCAGTATCCTTACACATTTTGCACTGTTTGGCTTTCACAGGCTCTTTATCTCTCTGCACATTCATCTGTGATGTGGTCATAAATCAGCCGAAAGTAGAAAAAGACAGATACAAAGTCTCCAGAATGAGCTCACTGATGGAGCCTCAGTTACCTCCTTCTGCAGCCAGCACCTGACAGCACAATACATAAAAAGCAAACTGGGCAACACTTATAATGAAACATAATTACAAATACATTAATTTAAGAAAAAAAAATATAAAGCAAGTCCCCGAAGTAGAACAACTAAATCAATTTATAAAAATAGAAAATATGTTTAAAGGTGTTTTCTACTTTATACAATCCCTTCTTGCCAGAAAACAAATCAGTCACATTGTCTCCTGGACCCTTATTGATTAGCAGTAATTGCTCGGTCTCCCTGCAGCGCCTCCGCAGGAAGAAGGAGGAATTACATGCTGCGCTCAGTGCACTCTCTCCAGCTGCTCTTATGGGGCCGTCACACGTATCAATATCGCCTGCACGATCACGGCTGCATGTGACGTTGCAGCGATATTGATGCGTGTGACATGCTCAATCAACCAGCGATAAATCGCTGGCTGATGGTCGCCAGGTTTTACAATCTGTTCTAAAACCTGACGACAGTCACCCGGTGGAGACGCAGCATCGCTACGTGTGACACTGGGAGATGCGATCAGCCAGCTCCCAGCAACTCTCAGGAAGCGCTGGGAGCTGGTATCCAGGGTAAACTGCGGGTAACTAGGCAGCGCCCGCTGCCTAGATACCCGATGTGTACCTTAGTTACCAGCTGGTGAGCGGAGAAGGGTGGTAACTAAGGTACACATCGGGTATCTAGGCAGCGCTGCCTAGTTACCCGCAGTTTACCCTGGGTACCAGCCTGCAGACATTGTGGAAACAATATAGAAATAATTTCCACGATGTTGCTGGTAAAATGATCGCTGGTGAGTCTGCCTGTGTGACAGCTCACCAGCGATCAGCCGAGTCTGCCTGTGTGACAGCTCACCAGCGATCAGCCGAGTCTGCCTGTGTGACAGCTCACCAGCGATCAGCCGAGTCTGCCTGTGTGACAGCTCACCAGCAATCAGCAGAGTCTGCCTGTGTGACAGCTCACCAGCGATCAGCAGAGTGCTGCCTGTGTGACAGCTCCTACTCAGGCGATCTGCTTAATAGTCTGCCTGTGTGACAGCTCACCAGCGAATCAGCAGAGTGGCCCGCCGTGTGTGACAGCTCTCCAGCGATCAGCCGAGTCTGCCTGTGTGACAGCTCACCAGCGATCAGCATAATCTGCCTGTGTGACAGCTCTCCAGCGATCAGCAGAATTGCCTGTGTGACAGCTCTCCAGCGATCAGCCGAGTCTGCCTGTGTGACAGTCTCACCAGCGATAAGCATAGTCTGCCTGTGTGACAGCTCACCAGCGATCAGCAGAGTCTGCCTGTGTGACAGCTCTCCAGCGATCAGCCGAGTCTGCCTGTGTGACAGTCTACACACACGCGATAAGCATAATCTGCCTGTGTGACAGCTCACCAGCGATCAGCAGAGTCTGCCTGTGTGACAGCTCTCCAGCGATCAGGCCCGAGTCCTGCCTGTGTGACAGCTCACTAGCGATCAGCGAGTCTGCCTGTGTGACAGCTCACCAGCGATCAGCAGAGTCTGCCTGTGTGACAGCTCACCAGCGATCAGCAAAGTCTGCCTGTGTGACAGCTCTCCAGCGATCAGCCGAGTTGCCTGTGTGACAGCTCACCAGTGATCAGCCGAGTCTGCCTGTGTGACAGCTCACCAGCGATCAGCAGAGTCTGCCTGTGTGACAGCTCACCAGCGATCAGCAGAGTCTGCCTGTGTGACAGCTCACCAGCGATCAGCAGAGTCTGCCTGTGTGACAGCTCACCAGCGATATCAGCAGAATCTGCCTGTGTGACAGCTCACCAGCGATCAGCGAGTCTGCCTGTGGTGACGAGTCACCACAGCGATCAGCAGAATTGCCTGTGTGACTAGCTCACCAGCGATTCAGCCGAGTCTGCCTGTGTGACAGCTCACCAGCGATCAGCCGAGTCTGCCTGTGTGACAGCTCACCAGCGATCAGCATAGTCTGCCTGTGTGACAGCTCACCAGCGATCAGCAGAATTTGCCTGTGTGACAGCTCACCAGCGATCAGCCGAGTCTGCCTGTGTGACAGCTCACCAGCGATCAGCAGAATTGCCTGTGTGACAGCTCACCAGCGATCAGCCGAGTCTGCCTGTGTGACAGCTCACCAGCGATCAGCCGAGTCTGCCTGTGTGACAGCTCACCAGCGATCAGCATAGTCTGCCTGTGTGACAGCTCACCAGCGATCAGCAGAAATTGCCTGTGTGACAGCTCCCAGCGATCAGCAGAGTCTGCCTGTGTGACAGCTCACCAGCGATCAGCAGAGTCTGCCTGTGTGACAGTTCCCAGCGATCAGCAGAGTCTGCCTGTGTGACAGCTCACCAGCCATCAGCATAGTCTGCCTGTGTGACAGCTCTCCCAGCGGATCAGCAGAGTCTGCCTGTGTGACAGCTCACCAGCGATCAGCAGAGTCTGCCTGTGTGACAGCTCACCAGCGATCAGCCGAGTCTGCCTGTGTGACAGCTCACCAGCGATCAGCCGAGTCTGCCTGTGTGACAGCTCCAGACCCGCGATCGCAGCCGAGTCTGCTCTGTGTGACAGCTCACCAGCGATCAGCAGAGATTGCCTGTGTGACAGCTCACCAGCGATCAGCCGAGTCTGCCTGTGTGACAGCTCACCAGCAATCAGCCGAGTCTGCCTGTGTGACAGCTCTCCAGCGATCAGCATAGTCTGCCTGTGTGACAGCTCACCAGCGATCAGCAGAGTCTGCCTGTGTGACAGCTCACCAGCGATCAGCAGAGTCTGCCTGTGTGACAGCTCACCAGCGATCAGCAGAGTCTGCCTGTGTGACAGCTCACCAGCGATCAGCCGAGTCTGTCTGAGTGACAGCTCACCAGCGATCAGCCGAGTCTGCCATGCTGTGACAGCTCACCAGCAATCAGCCGAGTCTGCCTGTGTGACAGCTCTCCAGCGATCAGCATAGTCTGCCTGTGTGACAGCTCACCAGCGATCAGCAGTCTGCCTGTGTGACAGCTCACCAGCGATCAGCAGAGTCTGCCTGTGTGACAGCTCACCAGCGATCAGCAGAGTCTGCCTGTGTGACAGCTCACCAGCGATCAGCCGAGTCTGCCTGAGTGACAGCTCACCAACGATCAGCCGAGTCTGCCTGTGTGACAGCTCACCAGCGATCAGCAGAGTCTGCCTGTGTGACAGCTCACCAGCGATCAGCAGATTGCCTGTGTGACAGCTCACCAGCGATCAGCAGAATTGCCTGTGTGACAGCTCACCAGCGATCAGCAGAGTCTGCCTGTGTGACAGCTCACCAGCGATCAGCCGAGTCTGCCTGAGTGACAGCTCACCAGCGATCAGCCGAGTCTGCCTGTGTGACAGCTCACCAGCGATCAGCAGAGTCTGCCTGCGTGACAGCTCACCAGCGATCAGCAGAGTCTGCCTGTGTGACAGCTCACCAGCGATCAGCCGAGTCTGCCTGGTGACAGCTCACCAGCGATCAGCCGAGTCTGCCTGTGTGACAGCTCACCAGCGATCAGCAGATTGCCTGTGTGACAGCTCACCAGCGATCAGCATAGTCTGCCTGTGTGACAGCTCACCAGCAATCAGCGAGTCTGCCTGTGTGACAGCTCTCCAGTGATCAGCGAGTCTGCCTGTGTGACAGCTCACCAGCGATCAGCATAGTCTGCCTGTGTGACAGCCCACGAGCGATCAGCAGAGTCTGCCTGTGTGACAGCTCACCAGCGATCAGCAGAATTGCCTGTGTGACAGCTCACCAGCGATCAGCCGAGTCTGCCTGTGTGACAGCTCACCAGCGATCAGCCGAGTCTGCCTGTGTGACAGCTCACCAGCGATCAGCCGAGTCTGCCTGTGTGACAGCTCACCAGCAATCAGCCGAGTCTGCCTGTGTGACAGCTCTTCAGCGACCAGCCGAGTCTGCCTGTGTGACAGCTCACCAGCGATCAGCCGAGTCTGCCTGTGTGTCAGCTCACCAGCAATCAGCCGAGTCTGCCTGTGTGACAGCTCTCCAGCGATCAGCATAGTCTGCCTGTGTGACAGCTCACCAGCGATCAGCAGAGTCTGCCTGTGTGACAGCTCACCAGCGATCAGCAGAGTCTGCCTGTGTGACAGCTCACCAGCGATCAGCCGAGTCTGCCTGTGTGACAGCTCACCAGCGATCAGCCGAGTCTGCCTGTGTGACAGCTCACCAGCGATCAGCAGAGTCTGCCTGTGTGACAGCTCACCAGCGATCAGCAGAGTCTGCCTGTGTGACAGCTCACCAGCGATCATCCATCAATGTCGTCAGTGATCATATCACTGATGACATTGACGCGTGTGACGACCCCATAAGTTTAGGATAAAAGATGGAAATATTGGATGTTTCAATCCTGCACCAGGTCTACAATGTATTAAAAATAACACATGGGGGATAGCACAGATTTTGCTTCAGGATCCAGGGACCTGCCAGCAAGCGAAGCAGAGGAAACCCTGAGATCAGCAGCAGCTCAGTGATTGCCTCTTCTCATATTATCCTCCATTATTCTTGGATGTGTTCATCTATTGTATGAATCTGTGTCATCCGAGCGTCACACCCTGACATGGATCAGATATATCCCCGGAGCTCTGCGCTCCACTCCTGTCCACCGCCATGCTGGGGTATGTGCCGCCATTCCTGGCCCTGCTGCTCTGCGGTGAGTACGTCTGACTGCACACCTTCAGAGTAATACCTCCCTACTGTCTGCAGAGCGACCTCCAGCCCAGATAATGGAGGTATTGGGTGCTGGGCTCCGCTCATTTGGTGCTCAACATTTCAATACTTCTGTCCAATGCAGAAAAAGAGAAGCGGCATTCACCCTTTTAGATGCCAAATCCTTTATTTTGTGTTGCTCATCTTAGCATAGACAAATCAGGCGGGGAGAGGGAGTGGGGGGCGGTGGACGATGGCTTACCGTTTCGCAGCTCTTGCTGCTTCAACGGGTCCAGTGGAATGCCCGTTGCCTGTAGGACCCCCTGGTAACCTTACACCTCTTTGCAGATAACCTGTTAGTGCCCGATCCTCTACACAGTTGGAGAATTTCAATACTTCTTCCACATCAGCTCCAGTCAGACTAAATGCCCACTGTGCGTATTGTTTGTGTTGCACACACACACACACAGCATAAAACACAGACACACACAGACAGACACACACAGAGACACAGACAGACACACAAACAGAGACACAGACAGACACACAGACATGCACACATAGACAGAGACACACATAGACACACCAGACACACAAACAGACACACAGACATACACACATAGACAGAGCCCCACAGAGACACAGACAGAAACACAGACAGAGACACACATACATACACACATAGACAGAGCCACACAGAGACACAGACAGAAACACAGACAGAGACACAGACAGACAGATACACACAGAGACAGACAGAGACACACGGACATACACACATAGACAGAAGCACAGACAGACAGACACAGACAGACACACAGTGACACACAGACACACACACAGACAGACACACACAGAGACACAGACACACACACAGACAGAGACACACAGACAGACACACAGACAGACACACAGACAGACACTCATGTCTATGTGTGTATGTCTGTGTGTGTGTGTGTCTGCCTGTGTCTCTGTCTGTATGTGTGTGTCTGTGTCTCTGTGTCTGTCTATCTGTGTCTCTGTCTATATGTATACGTCTGTGTATCTGTCTGTGTGTCTCTGTGTGTCTCTACACACAGAGATGCACAGACAGATACACAGACATATACATATAGACAGACACACAGACAGACACACAGAGACATAGACACACACATACAGACAGAGACTCAGGCAAACACACAGAGACACAGACAGATACACAGACATACACACATAGACAGAGACACACAGACACCCAGACAGACACAGACACACAGAGAGAGACACACAGAGGCACACACAGAGACAAAGACAGACAGACACACAGACACATACAGACACACAGTGGAGCCTGCAAACAAGCTGAAACTGGGGCTGTGCAGAGGTGGCACAACCCAAGCAGGTGAAGGTCCACTGCACGCATCACCAGACTGTGTCCCCAAATGAGCGCAGACAGACACAGACACCACAGAGACACAGAAACACACACAGAGACACACACAAAGACACAGACAGACACAGACAAACACACAGAGACACACACACACACACAGAGACACACTGATAGACACACAGACATACACACATAGAGAGAGACACACAGACAGAGACACACAGACACAGAGACACAGAGACACAGACACAGAGACACAGACAGAGACACAGACAGAGACACAGACAGAGACACAGACAGAGACACATAGACAGAGACACAGACAGACACAGAGACACAGAAAGACACTGAGTGGAGCCTGCAAACAAGCTGAAACTGGGGATGTGCAGAGGGGGCACAACCCAAGCAGGTGAGGGTCCACTGAACACATCACCAGACTGTGTCTCCAAATGAGCATGTCAGGTTCTCCCTAGGGAGCTCTTCTCCTGTTTCTTTTGTTTTGCACAGACAGACACAGACACCACAGAGACACAGAATCACACAGAGAGACACACACAAAGACACACACAGAGACACAGACAAACACACAGACAGACAAACACACAGACAGACACACAGACAGACAGACACACAGAGACAGACACACAGAGACAGACACACAGAGACAGACACACAGAGACTGACACACAGACAGACACACAGACAGACACACAGACTGACACACAGACTGACACACAGACTGACACACAGACTGACACACAGACATAAACACATAGAGACACACAGACAGACACACACAGACAGACACACACAGACAGACACACACAGACAGACACACAGACAGACACACCGACAGACACACACAGACAGAAACACACAGACAGACACAGAGACACAGACACACAGAGACACAGACACACAGACACACAGACACAGAGACACAGACAGAAACACACAGACACACACAGACAGACACACAGGCAGATACACACAGAGGCACAGATGGATACACAGGCACACAGACATACACACAGAGAGAGACACTCAGACGCACAGAGATACAGACAGACACACACAGAGACACAAATAGACACACAGACAGAGACACACAGAAAGATACACAGACATACACACATAGACAGAGACACAGATACAGACAGACATACAGACATACACACATAGACAGGGACACACACACAGACAGACACACACAGAGACACAGACAGACACTCAGTGGAGCCTGCAAACAAGCTGAAACTGGGGTTGTGCAGAGGGGGCACAACCCAAGCAGGTGAGGGTCCACTGAACACATCACCAGACTGTGTCTCCAAATGAGCATGTTAGGTTCTCCCTAGGGAGCGCTTCTCCTGTTTCTTTTGTTTTGCACAGACAGACACATATACACCCACAGAGACACAGACACACACACAGACACACGCAGAGAGACACGCAGAGAGACACGCAGAGGCACAGACACACAGACAGACACACAGAGACACACACAGGCACACACACAGACAGACACACAGACTGAGACACACAGAAACACACAGATGGATACACAGAAAGATACACAGACAGAGACACAGACAGAGACACAGACAGAGACACACACAGACACACACAGACACACACAGACACACACAGACAGACACACACAGACAGACACACAGAAATACAGACAGAGACACACAGACAGACACACAGAAATACAGACAGAGACACAAAAATGGACACAGAGACACAGACAGAGACACATACAGACACACAGATAGACACAGACACACACAGAGACACAGACAGACAGACACACAGACACACACAGAGACACACAGAGACACACAGAGACACAGACAGGCACACAAAGACACACACGGAGATACAGACAGACAAACACAGAAACACAGAGACACATTATAAACCTGCAAAGGAAGCAAGCGCAATAGGGTTTTATCGTTTAAACAGAGTGTGGCTATGAAGCCGCTATCAGACACTGCTCACCTTTTTTGGTTGTGTGACCCACAACCAGTATGAAAAGCAAATAATAGTAGCTGCTACGGAACACACTTCCACATGCAACGTGGTAGGGAAATCCAGAGATTAAAAGGGACGGTGTGGTTGGTCCACGCTGCTAGCCCAAGCTTGTGGTATCCAAAGTTTATTGGATCCATCCAACGCGTTTCAGAGCCTGCAGAGACAGAGACACCCACACCAGACACTCTCTCACACCCTCCCCAGCGAACCCAGGTGATCCTCGGTGACTTTTCCTCCATGACGCCGCGGGACAGGCAAAGTCATATGGTGTACAGGATTCGGGATTAAGACATCTCCCACCGCTGCACGGAGGAAAATCACCAGGGATCTCCAGGGATCACCGTAGGATCACTGGGGATGGGGAGTATTGCAGCGTTTCTGTTTTGGAAATCACAGGAAAAAATGACTACAAATGGACTGTGGGAATACCCATCCTCGCCCATCCGTTTTTGGTGCTTTTTTCTGGGGTTTAGAATGGACTCAATGGGGAAAATGCAGCCCACAAACAGGCAAGTGAATTGCAGACACATAAAAAACTCAGGCAAATTCTGCAACAAAAACTTTCATTACAAAGCTGTGGGTGCTGCATTTTTGATGCAGAAGCAAAGCAAAAAAACACAGCAAAAATGCACAGTGGGCACTTGGCCTTAAAGAGGACCTGTCGCCCCCTGGTGCTTTCCAAAACTGAAAGCACCAGTGAATGCAGCATGTCTGCTGCATTCAGGGAAGGGGTCTCCCGTGTTTCTACCCTCCTTCCCCCTAAACCTGTAAAACCATTTCAGAAAGTGTAGAGATAACGAGTCCAGAGGGATTTACAGATTATGGAGTCCTTGCTGATCATGGAGGTCCTCCCCACACCCTGCCTCTCTGTGCTGCCTCCTGCATCTCTGTGACACCTCCTGCCTCTGTGCCACCCCCTGCCTCTGTGCCACCCCCTGCCTCTCTGTGCCGCCCCCTGCCTCTCTGTGCCGCCCCCTGCCTCTCTGTGCCACCCCCTGCCCTCTGAGATGCCTCATGCCTCTCTGTGCCACCTCCTGCCTATCTGTACCACCTCCTGCCTCTCTGTGCAACCTCCTGCCTCTCTGTGCAACCTCCTGCCTCTCTGCGCAACCCCCTGCCTCTCTGCGCAACCCCCTGCCTCTCTGCGCAATCCCCTGCCTCTCTGCGCAACCCCCTGCCTCTCTGTGATACCTACTTCCTCTCTGAGCTGCCTCCTGCCTGTCTGTGCCGCCTCCTGCCTCTCTGTGCCACCTCCTGCCTCTCTGTGCTGCCCCCTACCCTCTGTGTTGCCCCCTGCCTCTCAGTGCTGCCCGCTGCCCTCTGTGCCACCTACTTCCTTTCTGTGCCGCCCCCTGCCTCTCTGTGCCGCCCCCTGCCTCTCTGTGCCGACCCCTGCCTCTTTGTGCCATCCTCTGCCTCTCTGTGCCACCTACTTCCTCTCTGTGCTGACTCCTTGCCTGCCTCACAGAGAGGGAATTGTTACAAGCTGCTTGCTTTGCCGGTGACTGAAGCTCCTGCCTTTGATGTCAGTGCCAGAGCCCGCCCCACATGCAACGTAATCTGTATCAAGGCGGGCTCCAGCGCTGATATCACAGGCTTGTAACAATTCCTCTCTCTACGAGACAGGCAAGGAGGTGGCAAAGAGAGGCAGTACTATATGGTAACACTGAGGTGTCGGTATGATGTCTGGGGTCAGTACTATATGGTAACACTGAGGTGTCGGTGTGATGTCTGGGGTCAGTACTATATGGTAACACTGAGGTGTCGGTGTGATGTCTGGGGTCAGTGCTATATGGTAACACTGAGGTGTCGGTATGATGTCTGGGGTCAGTACTATATGGTAACACTGAGGTGTCGGTATGATGTCTGGGGTCAGTACTATATGGTAACACTGAGGTGTCGGTATGATGTCTGGGGTCGGTACTATATGGTAACACTGAGGTGTCGGTGTGATGTCTGGGGTCAGTACTATATGGTAACACTGAGGTGTCGGTATGATGTCTGGGGTCAGTACTATATGGTAACACAGAGGTGTCGGTATGATGTCTGGGGTCAGTACTATATGGTAACACTGAGGTGTCGGTATGATGTCTGGGGTCGGTACTATATGGTAACACTGAGGTGTCGGTGTGATGTCTGGGGTCAGTGCTATATGGTAACACTGAGGTGTCGGTATGATGTCTGGGGTCAGTACTATATGGTAACACTGAGGTGTCGGTATGATGTCTGGGGTCAGTACTATATGGTAACACTGAGGTGTCGGTATGATGTCTGGGGTCGGTACTATATGGTAACACTGAGGTGTCGGTATGATGTCTGGGGTCGGTACTATATGGTAACACTGAGGTGTCGGTATGATGTCTGGGGTCAGTACTATATGGTAACACTGAGGTGTCGGTATGATGTCTGGGGTCGGTACTATATGGTAACACTGAGGTGTCGGTATGATGTCTGGGGTCGGTACTATATGGTAACACTGAGGTGTCGGTATGATGTCTGGGGTCGGTACTATATGGTAACACTGAGGTGTCGGTGTGATGTCTGGGGTCAGTGCTATATGGTAACACTGAGGTGTCGGTATGATGTCTGGGTCAGTACTATATGGTAACACTGAGGTGTCGGTATGATGTCTGGGGTCGGTACTATATGGTAACACTGAGGTGTCGGTGTGATGTCTGGGGTCGGTACTATATGGTAACACTGAGGTGTCGGTGTGATGTCTGGGGTCGGTACTATATGGTAACACTGAGGTGTCGGTGTGATGTCTGGGGTCGGTATTATATGATAACACTGAGGTGTCGGTGTGATGTCTGGGGTCAGTACTATATGGTAACACTGAGGTGTCGGTGTGATGTCTGGGGTCAGTACTATATGGTAACACTGAGGTGTCGGTATGATGTCTGGGGTCGGTACTATATGGTAACAGTGAGATGTCGGTATGATGTCTGGGGTCGGTACTATATGGTAACACTGAGGTGTCGGTGTGATGTCTGGGGTCAGTATTATATGGTAACACTGAGGTGTCGGTGTGATGTCTGGGTCAGTACTATATGGTAACACTGAGGTGTCGGTATGATGTCTGGGGTCAGTACTATATGGTAACACTGAGGTGTCGGTGTGATGTCTGGGGTCAGTACTATATCGTAACACTGAGGTGTCAGTGTGATGTCTGGGGTCAGTACTATATGGTAACACTGAGGTGTCGGTATGATGTCTGGGGTCGGTACTATATGGTAACACTGAGGTGTCGGTATGATGTCTGGGGTCAGTACTATATGGTAACACTGAGGTGTCGGTATGATGTCTGGGGTCAGTACTATATGGTAACACTGAGGTGTCGGTGTGATGTCTGGGGTCAGTACTATATGGTAACACTGAGGTGTCGGTGTGATGTCTGGGGTCAGTACTATATGGTAACACTGAGGTGTCGGTATGATGTCTGGGGTCAGTACTATATGGTAAAACTGAGGTGTCGGTATGATGTCTGGGGTCAGTACTATATGGTAACACTGAGGTGTCGGTGTGATGTCTGGGTCAGTACTATATGGTAACACTGAGGTGTCGGTATGATGTCTGGGGTCAGTACTATATGGTAACACTGAGGTGTCGTTGATGTCTGGGTCGTACTATATGGTAACACTGAGTGTCGGTATGATGTCTGGGGTCAGTACTATATGGTAACACTGAGGTGTCGGTATGATGTCTGGGGTCAGTACTATATGGTAACACTGAGGTGTCGGTTGATGTCTGGGGTCAGTACTATATGGTAACACTGAGGTGTCGGTATGATGTCTGGGTCAGTACTATATGTAACACTGAGGTGTCGGTATGATGTCTGGGGTCAGTACTATATGGTAACACTGAGGTGTCGGTATGATGTCTGGGGTCAGTACTATATGGTAACACTGAGGTGTCGGTTGATGTCTGGGGTCAGTACTATATGGTAACACTGAGGTGTCGGTTGATGTCTGGGGTCAGTACTATATGGTAACACTGAGGTGTCGGTATGATGTCTGGGGTCAGTACTATATGGTAACACTGAGGTGTCCGGTCGGTTGATGTCTGGGGTCAGTACTATATGGTAACACTGAGGTGTCGGTGTGATGTCTGGGTCAGTACTAATGTGTAACACTGAGGTGTCGGTATGATGTCTGGGTCAGTACTATATGGTAACACTGAGGTGTCGGTTGATGTCTGGGGTCAGTACTATATGGTAACACTGAGGTGTCGGTGATGTCTGGGTCAGTACTATATGGTAACACTGAGGTGTCGGTTGATGTCTGGGGTCAGTACTATATGGTAACACTGAGGTGTCGGTTGATGTCTGGGGTCAGTACTATATGGTAACACTGAGGTGCGGTATGATGTCTGGGTCAGTACTATATGGTAACACTGAGGTGTCGGTATGATGTCTGGGTCAGTACTATATGGTAACACTGAGGTGTCGGTATGATGTCTGGGGTCGTACTATATGGTAACACTGAGGTGTCGTATGATGTCTGGGTCGTACTATATGGTAACACTGAGGTGTCGTTGATGTCTGGGTCGTACTATATGGTAACACTGAGGTGTCGGTATGATGTCTGGGGTCGTACTATATGGTAACACTGAGGTGTCGGTATGATGTCTGGGGTCAGTACTATATGGTAACACTGAGGTGTCGGTTGATGTCTGGGGTCGTACTATATGGTAACACTGAGGTGTCGGTATGATGTCTGGGTCTAGTACTATATTGGTAACATGACAGGTGTCGGGTATGATGTCTGGGGTCAGTACTATATGGTAACACTGAGGTGTCGGTATGATGTCTGGGGTCAGTACTATATGGTAACACTGAGGCGGTGATGTCTGGTCATCTATTGGAACTGGTGTGTGATGTCTGGGGTCAGTACTATATGGTAACACTGAGGTGTCGGTTGTATGTCTGGGGTCAGTACTATATGGTAACACTGAGGTGTCGGTATGATGTCTGGGGTCAGTACTATATGGTAACACTGAGGTGTCGGTATGATGTCTGGGGTCAGTACTATATGGTAACACTGAGGTGTCGGTATGATGTCTGGGGTCAGTACTATATGGTAACACTGAGGTGTCGGTGTGATGTCTGGGGTCAGTACTATATGGTAACACTGAGGTGTCGGTGTGATGTCTGGGGTCAGTACTATATGGTAACACTGAGGTGTCGGTATGATGTCTGGGTCAGTACTATATGGTAACACTGAGGTGTCGGTTGATGTCTGGGGTCAGTACTATATGGTAACACTGAGGTGTCGGTGTGATGTCTGGGGTCAGTTACTATATGGTAAACACTGAGGTGTCGGTGTGATGTCTGGGGTCAGTACTATATGGTAACACTGAGGTGTCGGTATGATGTCTGGGGTCAGTACTATATGGTAACACTGAGGTGTCGGTATGATGTCTGGGGTCAGTAACTATATGGTAACACTGCGGTGTCGGTATGATGTTCTGGTGGTCAGTACTATATGGTAACACTGAGGTGTCGGTATGATGTCTGGGGTCAGTACTATATGGTAACACTGAGGTGTCGGTGTGATGTCTGGGGTCAGTACTATATGGTAACACTGAGGTGTCGGTATGATGTCTGGGGTCAGTACTATATGGTAACACTGAGGTGTCGGTATGATGTCTGGGGTCAGTACTATATGGTAACACTGAGGTGTCGGGGTCATATATGGTAACATGAGGTGTCGTGTATGTCGGGTCAGTACTATATGGAAACTGAGGTCGGTTGATGTCTGGGTCAGTACTATATGGTAACACTGAGTGTCGGTTGATGTCTGGGTCAGTACTATAGGTAACACTGAGGTGTCGGTGTATGTCTGGGGTCAGTACTATATGTAACTGAGTGTGTTATGTCTGGGTCAGTATTATGGTTGATGTCTGGGTCAGTACTATATGGTAACACTGAGGTGTGTATGATGTCTGGGTCAGTCTATATGGTAACACTGAGGTGTGTGTGATGTCTGGGGTCAGTACTATATGTAACACTGATGAGGATGTCTGGGTCGTATTATGGTCCTGAGGGTCGTAGGTGGAGTACTATATGGTAACACTGAGTGTCGTATGATGTCTGGGGTCAGTACTATATGGTAACACTGAGGTGTCGTATGATGTCTGGGTCAGTACTATATGGTAACACTGAGGTGTCGGTTGATGTCTGGGGTCAGTACTATATGGTAACACTGAGGTGTCGGTGTGATGTCTGGGTCAGTACTATATGGTAACATGAGGTGTCGGTTGATGTCTGGGGTCAGTACTATATGGTAACACTGAGGTGTCGGTGTGATGTCTGGGGTCAGTACTATATGGTAACACTGAGGTGTCGGGTGATGTCTGGGTCAGTACTATATGGTAACACTGAGGTGTCGGTGTGATGTTGGGGTCAGACTATATGGTAACACTGAGGTGTGGTGATGTCTGGGGTCATATATATGGTAATGAGGTGTCGGTATGATGTCTGGGGTCAGTACTATATGGTAACACTGAGGTGTCGGTATGATGTCTGGGTCAGTACTATATGGTAACACTGAGGTGTCGGTATGATGTTGGGTCAGTACTATATGGTACACTGAGGTGTCGGTTGATGTCTGGGTCAGTATATATGTAACACTGAGTGTCGGTGTGATGTCTGGGGTCAGTACTATATGGTAACACTGAGTGTCGGTTGATGTCTGGGTCAGTATTATGTAAATGGGTGTGTAGATGTCTGGGTTCAGTACATAGTAACACTGAGGTGTCGGTTGATGTCTGGTCAGTATATATGTACACGAGGTGTCGGTGTGAGTCTGGGGTCATACTAAGGTAACACTGAGGTGTCGTGTGATGTCTGGGTCAGTACTATATGAACACTGAGTGCGTTGATGTCTGGGTAGTACTAATGGAACACTGAGGTGTCGGTTGATGTCGGGGTCAGTACTAAGTAACACTGAGGTGTCGGTGGATGTCTGGGTCAGTATATATGTAACACTGAGGTGTCGGGTATGTCTGGGTCAGACATGGTAACATGATGTGTCGATATGTCTGGTCGTAATAGGTAACACTGAGTGTCGGTGTGATGTCTGGGGTCATACTATATGTAACACTGAGGTGCGGTATGAGTCTGGGTCAGTCTATTGGTAACACTGAGTGTCGGTTGATGTCTGGGTCAGTACTTATGTAACACTGAGGGTCGGTATGATTCTGGGTCAGTACTATATGGTAACACTGAGTGTCGGTGTGATGTCTGGGGTCAGTACTATATGGTAACACTGAGGTGTCGGTATGATGTCTGGGGTCAGTACTATATGGTAACACTGAGGTGTCGGTGTGATGTCTGGGGTCAGTACTATATGGTAACACTGAGGTGTCGGTATGATGTCTGGGGTCAGTGCTATATGGTAACACTGAGGTGTCGGTATGATGTCTGGGGTCAGTACTATATGGTAACACTGAGGTGTTGGTATGATGTCTGGGGTCAGTGCTATATGGTAACACTGAGGTGTCGGTATGATGTCTGGGGTCAGTACTATATGGTAACACTGAGGTGTCGGTATGATGTCTGGGGTCAGTGCTATATGGTAACACTGAGGTGTCGGTATGATGTCTGGGGTCAGTACTATATGGTAACACTGAGGTGTTGGTATGATGTCTCGGGTCAGTACCAGGGCCGCAAGCATCCATGAGGCGACATGAAGTGTCTGCCTCAAGCGGCAAGGAGATGGGGCGGCAACCGCAGGGTTGCATGGTGGTAGCACAGCCCCCTGTAGATGCCACTCCTGCAGTTCTTGCCGTCGCCACTGAGACCAGGTCAGTGGCATATCCAAGGAAAGGGGGAAGGGCAGTAGGCAGGGAAACGCCGCTGGGCTCTACGCGCCGGCTGCAAGTTGCGCCAACAACCCCCCGCAGTGTCCTCTGCAGTGTGAGTTGAGATGGCAGAGCCACACTCTGCAGCTCTATGGTGAGAGGACCTGTGATGATGTCAATGAAGGGGAGGTGTCAGAGGGTCAGCTCCTTGGTCCTGGGTGAGGTGAAGTTTGTGTGGGATCAGGATTCACAGTGTGGATGTAGCAGAGCTGAGAATGTACTAGGTGTATGGAGCGGAGCTGAGTGTGTACGAGGTGTACGAGCGAGCCACGGGTGTACGGAGTGGAGACGAGTGAGTACGAGGTGTACGGAGCGGAGCCGAGTGTGTGCGAGGTGTACGGAGCGGAGCCGAGTGTTTATGAGGTGTACGGAGCGGAGCCGAGTGTGTACGAGGTGTACGGAGCGGAGCCGAGTGTGTACGAGGTGTACGGAGCGGAGCCGCGTGTGTACGAGGTGTACGGAGCGGAGCCGAGTGTGTACGAGGTGTACGGAGCGGAGCCGCGTGTGTACGAGGTGTACGGAGCGGAGCCGAGTGTGTACGATGTGTACGGAGCGGAGCCGAGTGTGTACGAGGTGTACGGAGCGGAGCCGAGTGTGTACGAGGTGTACGGAGCGGAGCCGAGTGTGTACGAGGTGTACGGAGCGGAGCCGAGTGTGTACGAGGTGTACGGAGCGGAGCCGAGTGTGTACGAGGTGTACGGAGCGGGAGCCGAGTGTGTACGAGGTGTACGGAGCGGAGCCGAGTGTGTACGAGGTGTACGGAGCGGAGCCGAGTGTGTACGAGGTGTACGGAGCGGAGCCGAGGGTGTACGAGGTGTGCGCAGCAGAGCCGAGTGTGTACGAGGTGTACGGAGCAGAGCCGAGTGTGTAGTTGGTGTACGGAGCGGAGCCGAGTGTGTACGGGGTGTACGGAGCGGAGCCGAGTGTGTACGGGGCATGTGTGCATACAAGGTGTGTGTACCAGTGGCTGCCTCTCGCGGATGCCACTTCTGCTCCTATAGTTCCAGCCGCCTCTGCCAGCAGCATTCTTCTCCCGAGTCCTGTCCGCCCTCTGCAGCTTAGCACGGCGGGGCACGATGATGTCATACTGAGCCCCAATTTGCTGAGACGTGCAGAGCGGCAGAGCAGATGCTGAAGAGACTAAAGCAGCGAGAAGAGAAGTATTTACTTTTTTTTTTAAATCAGTGAGTACAGTGATGGGAATGAAATGGCACCCATCCTGTTAGGATGGGGGCCATCTTGGGGAAATGAGCTGCAAAGGAGAAACCTTGTCATTGGCCCAGCAGAATAGTTGCTGGGTCAAATGACGTCACATAGTGAAAATCGGCGGGAATTAACCCGCCAAATTCAATTTATTTGATTGGGCAACTAGCTCAGAGCCCAGGTATAAAAGGGGGCAATTTGGTAGCCTAGTTCAATGATAATCAGCAATTGCTGGAACCATGGACTCCTTATTGGAGCGGCTTTTATTGAAGGCAGGAAGCCGGGGAGGCGAAGATTGGCTCCGCAAATGCCTCAATGACGAAATCCCTTCACCTCCGAGGCCGGAGAGGGAAGAGGCGGTTCGTGAGCTGCAAGATCTATCACTACGCCGCCGCAGCCAGCGGCAGAAAAGACCGAGGAGAGAAGCATACTCACCCCCGTCTCAGAAGAGGAGTGGAAAGAAACAAGGGAGAAGCGGCGGTGTCAGTACTCGCCTGAGCCGGAAAGATGGAGAGCGGAGGTCTGGATCCCGGGCGGCCGACGCGGAAGGAGATCGAGGAGTCGCGCAGGAAGTGACGTCACCCGGCCAAGCGGAAATGACGTTCCGCGGCTCAGAGGATCACGTCGCCGGGGACACAAGCGGCTCCCCGGCGCGCAGCATATGCACGGAGGTACGCGCAAACCGCGCGAGTAGGGGCGAACGGCCCTCTCTATATGACGAGCTGAATCTGTCAACCGGGATCAATGGCCTAGTTACGGCCCCGATCCCAGCGCACAGCGCCGTCCCACAGGATAGCGCGAACTGGGTCAGGAGGGGCGCACAGCCCTCCTTGCATACAGAGCTGAACCTGGGCGCAGAAAGGAGGGGTGCACAGCCTCATTATACAATGAGCTATTCCTGAGTAGTGATGGGAGAGGCGCACAGCCCTCCTTACGCAATGAGCTACACCTGAACGGAGACAGGAGGGGCGCACAGCCCTCCTTGCAGTCAGAGCTTACCTTGAATGCCGGGATCAGCGGCCCATGTACGGTCCCAAACACTGTCATGGGAAGAGAAGGGCAAACTTCCCAATGGGGAGCTGAATCGGCATGGAGACAAAGAGCTATAGAACCTGCGCAAAGGCTAAACCTGCCCAGTGGCACCCCACTGGCGAATGGACCCAACGTCCCCGCTACTCCAGACACCATCCGTGGAGGGGAGAGCCCGGCACTTCAAGTCTGGGGCTTACAGCATCGATACGGGAACGGCGGAGCGGAAACAGGACCGCAACAGACCGGCAGCCGCGATGATGAAATCAGCTACCCGGGTCCCTCAAGGATGGACGTCTCCAGTGGACAAGGAGCGACAACGACACCAGGAGTCGGTGAGAACCACTATATAAGTGACGATATTACCCCTTCTTTAGCATCTTCTATTTCTGTACTAGTTAGGGAAACGGTAGCAGCAGCTCTACTAGCTGCTTCTCCTACCGGGGCACTCTCACAAGCCAAGGCTAGCTCGGGAATCCCCGAAGCACACTTAAAAGAGGCCATTCCTTGTGAGGTATCCCCGTTGGGATTTCATTTGACACGGAATGTAAAAGAGAAAATTTGGGGGGGGAATTTTTAGATTTATTCTCCCTTCTTCCCACCCGCGACTCGTCTAAGTACGAGGGGCGCGATGACAAGGAGGGCGATAATAAGAAAAGAACTTACCGCTCATTTAACACGTGGCTTCAAGCCTTTTTAATATACGCCGCGGTTTTAGGCGAAAAGTGCCCCAATCTGTGCTCGGGATTGTTCCAACATGTGGATATAATCCTGGAAGCATACAGACACTTTGGGGGAACGGGATGGCTAAATTACGACGAGGCTTTTCGTCAAAAATTGGCCGTCCATCCCTCATTGAAATGGGGATCCAAAGACGTGGGTCTTTGGCTCCAGTTGATGGTTCCCCCGCGCCAGCCATTAGCGAAACAGACTACATTGCCTACAGCTAAGAAGGGATTTTGTTTCGCATTCAATGAATCTTCTTGCAGGTGGTTGCAAAATTGCCGCTACCGGCACGAATGTTCATCATGCGGGGGAGGGCATTCTGCGATTAAATGTTTTAAAAAACAAAACCTAAACGTAGTTAAGGAGCCCTTTCTTAAAAGCCCCGAGCCCAGTGAGGCTCACAAAACTAATACCCTGGTTAAACCAGTACCCGGATCAGGTTAGCGCGGAAATATTGCACTCTGGATTCAAACATGGATTTTACGTCCCCCCTTTTCTTGGTTCAGGTTGCATACCCCATAATAACTTACCGTCAGCTACTAAGTTCCCAAACGAAGTTCAAAAAAAAATTAATAAGGAATTGTTGGAAGGTAGATGTGCAGGCCCATTTTCATACCCCCCTTTTAAAAATTTCCGCATTTCCCCTCTTGGGATAGTTCCCAAAAAAGATAAAGGGTCATTTAGAATGATTCATCATCTATCCTACCCTGAGGGCGCATCATTGAACGATCAAGTAGACCCAAAGGTTGCATCGGTTTCATATGCATCCTTTGATTCGGCGATCGAATTGTTACAAAAATTCGGTCGAGGAGCATTATTAGCGAAATCTGATATACAATCGGCATTTCGCTTACTCCCGGTTCACCCCTCCGGTTTCAATTCTCTGGGTTTCACTTTTGAAGGCAATTACTATTTTGATAGATGCCTACCGATGGGATACTCCATGTCTTGTAATTACTTCGAATCGTTTTCAACTTTCCTTCAGTGGTGCACCCAGAGAGTTTCCCCGGACGGGGGAATATCACACTATTTAGATGACTTCTTATTCATCGGCCCCCCAGGTTCTAAAGGCTGTGAATCATTACTGAATGCATTTTTATCGCTTATGGACCATTTCGGAGTACCGGTAGCCCTCGAAAAAACCACGCTCCCGCACACGTCTATAGAGTTTTTAGGAATTCTAATTGACTCCCAAAAAATGGAATTTAGGCTTCCTAACGATAAAATTGTTAAATTAAGGGAATTGATTAATGCCTTTAGTAAGAAAACAAGTGCCACATTGAAAGAATTTCAGACATTAGCGGGATCCCTTAACTTTGCCCTGCGGGTCATACCATTCGGTCGGCCGTTCCTACGGCGATTATATGAAGGCATGACCGCTATTAATTCTGGGTCACAGATATTAATTACACAGCCCCTTAAAATGGACCTAGAGGTATGGTCAGAATTTTTGTCGCGTTTTAATGGGGTCACTTGTTGTCAGTCTCAGTTCATCCATGCTACAGATCTACCACTCCATGTCCATACCGACGACAGGGGGTTAGGCATTCTTTTCAGAAAAGAGTGGGTATCGGCTAAATGGCCGAATGAACTGGTCAAACAATTTGCAAATTCTCCATCACTCCGTGATACATTTTCTTTAACAGTTATCCTTATGCTTTGGGGTAATAGCCTAACGAATAGGAGGATTATTTTTCACACTGATGACAGGGGGTCAGCGTTCACCATTAATTCCTTATCATCCAAATCACATTTAATTTTGACGCTACTTAAAAAGTTATCAGTTATTTGCTTAGAATGTAATATTTGGATAAAGTATGAATTTCTCATTACAATTAGTCATCCTCTGTGTGTTCTTCTCTCCCGCAATGACACGGAGCAGTTCCTGGCCAGATGTCCCTGGGCGGAACCAAACAGCAGTCAGGTACCATTGGATTTATGGAATCTTCTGTTGGGTTAATTCCGCACTTCGTGCGCCAATCCCTTGCACCCCGGACATGGGCGTCATATTGCACGTCCTGGCATTCGTGGGTGCAATTTTGTGTACAGGTCGGAGCTTGCCCAACAGCTGAAGCAGGTCGAGCGTCTCTCCCCTTTCTCCAGTCACTTGCTGATAGGCGTTTAGCCTACTCATCAATAAACAAAAATAATTGCTGGGATTTCGTTTTTTCTTAAATTATCCGGTTTCCCAGCAATTACTGAATCTTTTTTGGTTAAGAAATTCTTGTTGGGATATAAAAAATCTTTTTGTGTACCCGACAAGCGATCACCCATGCCCCTGTCCGTCCTGGCAAGTATATGTAGCATACTGGATGATGTTTGCTACAGCAGCTACGAAACTAATCTGTTTAGAACTTCTTTCCTAATTCTATTTTTTACGGCAATGAGGATTAGTGAATTAGTATCTATAAGTAAAAATAATACATCTGGTCTCCGACTACAAGATATCTCATTGTCTCAATCGGCATTGTATATTTACTTACGCAAATCCAAGACAGACCAACTCGGCAGAGGTCAAATGATTGTCCTTCATCACTCAGATAACGAAAGGATTTGCCCGGTTGTAGCAATGAGAACTTGGTTGAGCACTCGTTCCTCGTCACCAGGAATTTTATTCGTACATGTTGATGGTACCCCGTTGACCATTTTCCAATTTAGAACAATCTTACGTAAATGTTTAGATCGCCTAGACTCAAAAAACCTCAATCTGACCTCACACTCGTTTCGCATTGGTGCAGCAAGTTTGGCTGCTCAACAGGGGGTCAACGAAGCTTGCATTAAGAGAGTGGGTAGGTGGAAATCTAATGCATTTAAAAAATACATACGCCCAATAAAGATGAATATTTGACTGTCGGAGTCCCCCCCCCCCCCCCCCCCCCCAATGTGTAGTACATTTTCTTTACAAGATGATCTAATAGTTAATTTGTTTACCAGGCCCAAAAATAGTGTGGATCATCGGCCATTCTTTCATCTACTGGGCTCACAAGAGGGCCATGAGCAGAAGCTACACGGAGAATCTTTCATTCAAGGAATCTGATGTGATCATCCATTGGCATGGGGTAAGGGGTCTGAGGTGGCATAATATGAATGAGTTAATACTTCAATTGCTGGACCGTTTCCCCCGGCCGGACTTAGTCATTTGTCACGCCGGTGGAAACGATTTAGGAAAAAGTTCTTCACTAGAACTTTTGTGGCCAATCAAGTCTGACTTTTGTTGGCTTGCCCAGAGGGTACAAGGTGCAAAATTCGTATTCTCGGAAGTAATTCCGAGATTAACTTGGAAAGTAAGGGATAACATGTTTTTAGAAAAAATGCGGAAAAAATTGAACAGGGAGATGGAAAAATTCCTACCCACAATAGGCATGTTTTCTTACAGGCACAGGGAATTGGAGGGTTTTATCCATGGCATGTATCGCCAGGACATGGTCCATTTGTCGGAGGTTGGCCTCGACATTTTTAATGTCGGGGCACAGAGCATTGTGGAGGCTTGGTTGGGGGGGGCCGGCACCTCAAAGGCGCCGTCCTAATGGGTCACCCAGCTCTGCTGGGGGATCAGTGGATTAAATAAAGTTAAATTTTCAGTGTTTACAAATAAAGAGTCATTTGTTACATGACTATGGATGCAACGTGTGTTTATGAAAGTTTTGATGATTAAAAAATAACAAATGGATTTATGATTAAATCTTAATAAAGTACCAGCCTGTTACAACCACAATGCTCTGCTATCTCAATTCATTTTGGTAAGAAAAGCTCTTTTAAGGTCAGGAAGAATGTAAGCTCTATTGCACCCATGAAATGGCACCCATCCTGTTAGGATGGGGGCCATCTTGGGGAAATGAGCTGCAAAGGAGAAACCTTGTCATTGGCCCAGCAGAATAGTTGCTGGGTCAAATGACGTCACATAGTGAAAATCGGCGGGAATTAACCCGCCAAATTCAATTTATTTGATTGGGCAACTAGCTCAGAGCCCAGGTATAAAAGGGGGCAATTTGGTAGCCTAGTTCAATGATAACCAGCAATTGCTGGAACCCCCGCCCACCCGCCCCTATGAATGTTTTGTAATGTTATCTGCTGGCACTTTGTTAGAGATAGGGTCACCCAGCTCTGCTGGGGGGATCAGTGGATTAAATAAAGTTAAATTTTCAGTGTTTACAAATAAAGAGTCATTTGTTACATGACTATGGATGCAACGTGTGTTTATGAAAGTTTTGATGATTAAAAAATAACAAATGGATTTATGATTAAATCTTAATAAAGTACCAGCCTGTTACAACCACAATGCTCTGCTATCTCAATTCATTTTGGTAAGAAAAGCTCTTTTAAGGTCAGGAAGAATGTAAGCTCTATTGCACCCAATATGTAATGTGCAATATAATATAGGAGGACAATGGGGGCCCATTATACTATATGGAGGGGAGGTGTCAGAGGGTCGGCTTCACACTTCGGCGTGATCCGGTCCAGGGTTGTCCCGGATGACCCAGACAGCCGTGGACCAGATCAGCACACAGGACCTGGGGGGGCTAATATGTCCTCCGGTCTGGTGTGCAGCGCTCCCCATAATCCTCCAGATATGGTTTAGATAACACCGGACTTTGAGGAATAGCGCTTCCTTAAGAGGCACAGTAATTTCTTCAATTCATATAAAAGTCAATAATTCCATATATTGCAGTACAGTACACCGCGTTTCAACTTACATACAAGTCTTCTTCAGGTACATGTGATAATAACATAAGAAATAGATGTGTGCTCTCTTATAAGCGGCCGTCACATGCTACGATATCTTGAAAGATATCGCTTGAACGCGGCAGATTAAACATCGCTTGAATGATGTCTCTGCGTGTGACGGCAAGATACGACGAGCGAGAATTGTTCAAATTGCAAGATCGTGATCTGAGCTCCGGATCTCAGATCTTGCGATGAACGATTTTACAAACAGCTTCATCGTGGTGTTATATGAGCTCATATCAAGCAATCATCGCTTGTTCAATCTGCAGCATCGTGCTGTGTGACACCACGATGAACGATCTCCCAGCGGCAGAGCCTATGCTGGGAGATGGTATCTATGGTAAACGTCGGGTTACTAAGCGCCGCGCGGAGCCTGGTAACCCGATGTGTACCATAGTTACCAGCGATCTCGCTGCTCCACATCACTGGTGAGTCTGTGTCTGTGTGACATCTCACCAACGATGTGAGCGATATTGTAAGCGATCGCGCGTGCATGTGATCGCTTACAATATCGCTCGCGATGTCGAGACGTGTGACGGCCGCTATAGGATTCTCATTACAACTGAGCTTGAGATGATGGGAGGTTGGTCACCGCCCCAATCTGTAATTGTGGTAATTAGTCCACAATTAGTGTGAAGTTGTTCCTCCCCTGGGCTCAGTGGAGTGGTTATTCATGAGCCCAATGAGCGGCATCGAAAGCGAGAGGAACAGAACCAAAGCAAGGTGAACATGAAATTCCTTATTTTAACGCGCCGGAGGCACGGATGTGTGAATGAGCCGCTATACTGCATTATTCACAAAAAGGAAACAGAAGAGAAATATTTTTCATAAAAAATCATTTTTCTATAAAAGAATTTTTACATAAATCTTCACTATCAGCATGAAGAGTTGTAAAACTTCAAGAAAATGATAAAAGAGAATGTTTACATAAAAGCAATATAATACGATATAGGAGGGATCGATGTCAGAGAGCTCCAGTGCGGCTGATTTTTCTATTCTAGGGATCATATCTACTCAATCTTATCATGGATCCATCTGGATGTGGGCTGCGGAGGCGATACATCCAGGATTCCTTTCTATATAACGTTTGTGTTCTGTTTGTGTTACAATCAGGTAAACATTCCACAGGGGTAATAATGATCTCCCTCTGTGGTGTATGGGAAGGTGCGGTGACAGACTGTGTGTTTGTAATGTGATTTTGGCGCTATGTCGGTGCCCACTCAATCTCTGGTGTCGTCTTTGTGTCTTACGTCCGACATATTACATTCCGCAATTGCAATTTATCACGTAAATTACAAACTCAGTCTGACAAGTGAGGGTTAGTTGTATCGGGAACTTTTCCCCTGTGCTGTGTGAGATGATTTCAGTAGATCCGTGTGCAATACAGGAGCAGCACTGACACCCGAATTTTGGAAAGGTCTCTTCAATTCACATGTGGTTGTAACATTTTTGAATGGCTGGGAGCAATCATATTGCGAATAGTTCTCCCTCTTCTGAACGTGATCCCTGGTTTTTCTGGATGGGATTTTCACACACCATGTATGCCAAAAGCAGAATCAAAATGCACTCTCAGGCTGCAGTCAGAGCCCATATGTGAAGCAAGCCCAGCTGCAGGCTGATATATCACCTCTACCAACAAGATGTGGGAGGCGATCTGCCATGCATACATTGAGCCTGCTTAGAGCACCATTCACACAGATACAGTTGATGCAGAGTGTCTGAAAGTGACCCATCCTGCGCCGCTGCTTGAGCGATGGGTCGCACAGTACGATACCTCTCCACCACTAGATGAATGGCACCCCTAAGGGCCTAACTGCAACCTGGATAGATAAAAAGTGCAAAAAGTCTCTTATATGATGAATAAAAAACTTTTACAAATGGGATTTTGGTTCATGCAATGGCCAAGACATTTAAGCTGATGACCCATGACAAGGGATCTCATGCTCATCAGTCCTATCAAAAACTTGTGCAAAAAACTATTTTATGCTGCTTTTTTCTAGTAGTTTTTTGCACATGGGATTTTCACAACAAAGGATCCTGCTGTAAAATATACCAATATTTACCCAATATTTTTCTGATATTTGTGTTCTCTTTATTAAAAGATGTTATAAAATTCAAATGCCAATCTTTAGGGGTTTTTGTATGGATAGTCAGGCAACATTCTGAGCTTGTATTTAAAGTTGGTTTAGAATTGTTTCGATCTTCAGAGCGCTCCTCTTTTTTCTCATTGATACATTGTTTGTTTGCGATCCAGCAGTCTATGTGTGTTCTTTTATTTAATTCATAGGCTGAGGAGATTAATTTCTTTTTTATTTTTAAACCGATCAATAAGAATTTTAGATTGTTCGTTATAATCTTCTATTGTAGTATTGTTTTTTCGGATCCGTAAAAATTGGCTGTATGGAATATTCTGCTTCCATTTATGATAATGGGCTCTACTGTAGTTTAAATACCCATTACAGTCCACTGTTTTAAAATGAGTTTTTGTCTTTATTTTATTTGAGCTTGTGCTTATTTCTAAGTCCAAAAACACAATTCTATTTTTATTTATATTAGATGTAAATTTTATTCCCCAATTATTTTGATTTAATGCAAGAACCAATTCTTCAGCGTCCATTTTACTCCCTCTCCAAATAAGTATCAGATCGTCTATGTATCTACGGTACATAGCGATCTTGTCAGTATACCGGGGATCCTTCATTGCAGATAGGGACTCGAATCTCCCCATGAATAAATTAGCCAAACTTGGGGTGATTCGAGTCCCCATCGCGGGTACCGAGTCGCTGGATATATATCTGGCCTTGGAATTCAAACACATTTCTTTTTAGTATGAACTCCAGGCCAGTGAGAAGAAATTGTATTACATTGGGTGACATCTTAGTATAATTTTTCAAATAGAAGTGCACTGCTGAAATTCCAAGATGGTGATTAATGTTCGAATAAAGGGATGTGACATCTAATGTTATAATCCAGCAGTTTTCATCCCAAGTTATATTTTGTAATTCGTTGATTAATTGAGTGGAGTCTCGTAAGTATGATGGTAGCTCTTCAACCAGGTTTTGTAGATGAAGATCAATAAAGTGAGAGAGAAAGCTTGTCAGAGAGTTTATCCCTGATATAATCAGGCGACCAGGGGGTATTTTTTCATCCTTGTGAACTTTAGGCAGATGGTAATAAAAGGCCTGTGAATATTCTTTGTTCATAAGGAATTGTTTTTCTTTTTTATCAATGATGCCCCTATCATATGCATCATTTATCAGCTGATTGTTCTCCTTGCAAATAGAGGGGGAGGGATCAGATTTGAGTTTTCCATAGTATTTCATATCTGAAAGAATACGATTGGCTTCTAATAAATAATGGTCTCTATTTTGTATGACTATCCCTCCCCTTTGTCTGCCTCCCTAATAACAATTTCTGGGTTATTTCTCAATGTTTTCAGGGCCTGTAATTCCTCCTTCAACATATTAGATCGTACATTTTTCATAGATTTTCTCTTTTTTTTAGGATTAGGTCTATGTATTTTTCTTTCCCGATTTTCCAAAATTCCTCTCCTACCAGGGAGAGGAAAGTCTCGACATTACTCCCGCGGTGATAAATTGGGTTAAAATTACTTTTATTTTTAAGAGGGGGGTGCATATACCCATTTTTCTTATTGTTGTCATTTGTAGATACAGTTATTAGATTTTCTGTATGATTTTTTTCCCCTACTTCTATTAGTGGTGTTCCTTCTTTTCCCTTATTTCTGTCTTTTATTGCAAAATGTCTTGTTAGAGTAAGGGCCATGTCACACACACAGATAATTGTGCAGATATATTGTTCGCAGATCTCTGGCTGCAGTGAAATCATGGACACATTGTTACATTTGTACCCAGCCACAAAATGGAACAATGTGTCCATGATTTCACTGCAACCAGAGATCTGCCAACAATCTCTGCACAATTATCTGTGTGTGTGACGTGGCCCTAAGGCGGCCGTCACACGCAACGATTTCTTGCCCGATATCGTTTAAGCGATCTCCTTTTTGATCGCTTAAGCGATATCGGGCAAGATATCGTTGCATGTAATCAAGCGATTTACGATGTTAAATCGCTTGATCGTGACATCGCTGATCTGAGCTCCGGTTCTCAGATCTAGCGATGAACGATTTAACGATCTCCTTCATCGTGGTGTATAACACCACGATGAACGATCTCCCAGCGCAGAGTCTATGCTGGGAGATGGTAACTATGGTACACGTCGGGTAACTAAGCGACGCGCGGCCCTAGTAACCTGATGTGTACCATAGTAACGAGCGAGATCGCGGCTCCGCATCGCTGGTGAGTCTGTCTGTGTGACATCTCACCAGTGATGTGAGCGATATTGTAAGCGATTGCGCATGCATGTGATCGCTAACAATATCGCTAAAGATATCTCTGCGTGTGACGGCCGCCTAAGACGTCTAACAAAATAGTTTAGATCCAAAAAAAGTTCAAAATCATTTGCAGATTGAGAAGGACAAAAATTCAGTCCTTTTTCCAGGACCTTTTGTTCTACTTCTGTTAATATGTAACTGGGGAGATTAAAAATTCTAATTTTTTCTCCATCAAGGGATTTTGTTTTTTTATTTTTATTCGTTTTGTTCTTTTTAGAAGTTTTGTTTGCTTTTTGATAACTTTTGGTAGTTATTACACTTTTGCAGAGTTTATCAAGGTTTTTTTTGTAATTATGTTTCCGTCCCCCCCGAACACCTCTGGGCCGCCCTTTCTTTTTGTAGATGTTTTTAGAGGAATAAACTGTTATCTGTTGCTGTGATGACGGCACTAGAGTTGGTGCCGTTATTGCTGACCTTGTTATCGGGGATAGAAGTGTTTCTATTAATGGAGGGGGTGGTTGTAGGGGACCTATTTCTATAGATGAGGAGGGTGAAGGTGTGGGGCCTGGATGACAGTCACATATGGCTGTAAACTCTCGTCTGCACTATGTATGGTAGATCAGCCACATCTGGTGTAGATGACGTATTTTCACATTCTTCAATCCCTCCCATTTCTTTACTCAGAACTGCACAGGGATTGTTTTTCGATACATTTTTATTATTATCTCTCCCTAGTTGTAAAGCTCGGGGAGGCAATCCTAAAGTCAATGCTGGAAGATGGTGTATCTCAGCAGTGACTTCCATGTGTATTGGTGATGTACATCCATCATAGTTGAATTGAATTCTCTGGTTATCAATCGGTGAACTGTTTACAAAGTGAGAAACAGCAGATTGTTGTTTCTTTGCTGGAGAAAATCTTGCATTTTTCTCCATAGGGGAAATTCTAATTGGATAATTTGCTGGCTGAATATTACTTGGGGGCTTATTATTTGAGAATTTTGAGTTATAAAAAGTACAGAGATTTTTTACAGTTTCCTTTTGTTTTTTTGATAGATTTTCCACAGTGGCCGCAACCAGATGTGAATTGCAGAGACCTTTCTAAAATTCGGGTGTATATAGGTGCGGGGAAACCAGTGTCAGTGCTGCTCCTGTATTGCACACGGATCTACTGACATCATCTCACACAGCACAGGGAAACGTTCCCCATACAACTAACCCTCACTTGTCAGACTGAGTTTGTAATTTACGTGATAAATTGCAATTGCGGAATGTAATATGACGGACGTAAGACACAAAGACGACACCAGAGATTGAGTGGGCACCGACATAGCGCCAAAATCACATTACAAACACACAGTCTGTCACCGCACCTTCCCATACACCTCGGAGGGGGATTTGAGATCATTATTACCCCTGTGGATTGTAACACAAACGTTATATAGAAAGGAATCCTGGATGTATCGCCTCCGCAGCCCACATCCAGATGGACTCCATGATAACATTGAGTAGATATGAACCCTAGAATAGAAAAATCAGCCGCACTGGAGCTCTGTGAGATCGATCCCTCCTATATCGTATTATATTGCTTTTATGTAAACATTCTCTTTTATCATTTTCTTGAAGTTTTATAACTCTTCATGCTGATAGTGAAGATTTATGTAAAAAATTTTTATAGAAAAATGATTTTATAGTTTTATATGATAACTATTTCTTTTCTGTCTGTGAATACTGCAGTATAGTGGCTCATTCACACACCCGTGCCTCCAGGCGCGTGACGTCCATATGTCCTGCACGTGAATGTTCACAGCAGAGCATCTGTATGCACGGACGATGAACACAAGTTTTAAGCTTTAAAATAAGGAATTTCATGTTCACCTTGCTTTGGTTCTGCTCCTCTCGCTTTCGATGCCGCTCATTGGGCTCATGAATAACCACTTCACTGAGCCCAGGGGAGGAACAACTTCACACTAATTGTGGACTAATTACCACAATTACAGATTGGGGCGGTGACCAACCTCCCATCATCTCAAGCTCAGTTGTAATGAGAATCCTATAAGAGAGCACACATTTCTTATGTTATTATCACATGTACCTGAGGGAGACTTGTATGTAAGTCGAAACGTGTTGTACTGTACTGCAATATATGGAATTATTGACTTTTATATGAATTAAAGAACTTTTGGAAGAAATAATTGTGCCTCTTAAGGAAGCGCTATTCCTCAAAGTCCGGTGTTATCTAAACCATGTACTGATGAACCAGGCTCCCTTGAGAAGACCTGATCCCTCCGGAGAGGAAGGCTGCAAGCCTAAGAGAAAACCTTATACTATATGAACAAAAGACACCAAAAAGGTGAGCATTTTTGATCATTACCACCTAGACCAAGATCAAATAATCTCTACACTCAGATCTGCGCCTGCTCTTTTTCTCTATTATCCCCCTTTAGAGATTAACTGGTTATAGTCCTCTATATAGTATAAGGCATCCCTATCGTCCTCCATATTGAACCCCTATAGCCATCTATAGTTTAATGCAGAGGTTCCCAACTCCAGTCCTCAAGGCACCAGCAGTGCAGGTTTTCAGGATTTCCTTAGAAATTGGAATTATTCCCAGTGCAGGTGATTCAATTATTACCTGTGCAATACTAAGGAAATCCTGAAAACCTGCACTGTTGGTGTGCCTTGAGGACTGGAGTTGGGAACCTCTGGTTTAATGCACCCCTCATAGTCCTCCACATAGTATAATGCACACCGCATAGTCCTCCATACAGTTTAATGCTTTCCCCATAGTCCTCTATATAATACAATGCACCCTCCATAGTTCTCTATATAAAATAATGCACCCCCATAGTCCTCCATATAGTATAATGCAACCCATAGTCCTCCATATAGTATAATGCAACCCATAGTCCTCCATATAGTATAATGCACCACACCCCCATAGTCCTCCATACAGTATAATGCACCCTCCATAGTCCTCCATATGGTATAATGCACCCCATATTCCTTCATATAGTATAATGCACACTCTATAGTCCTTCATATAGTATAATGCACCCTCCATAGTTCTCCATATAGTGCAATGCACCCCCATAGTCCTCTATATAGTAAAATGCACCCCATAGTCCTACATATAGTATAATGCACCCTCAATAGTCCTTCATATAGTATAATGCACAGCACCCCCATAGTCCTCCATATAGTATAATGCACCCGCCATAGTCCTCCCATATAGTATAATGCACAGCACCCCCATAGTCCTCCATATAGTATAATGCACACCATAGTCCTCCATATAGTATAATGCCCACCCCATAGTCCACCATATAGTATAATGCACTCTTCATATTTCTCCATATAGTATAATGCACTCCCATAGTCCTCCATATAGTATAATGCATCCCCATAGTCCTCCATATAGTATATTGCACCCCTCATAGTCCTCGATATAGTATATTGCACCCCCATAGTCCTCTATATAGTATATTGCACCCCCATAGTCCTCTATATAGTATAATGCACCCCCATAGTCCTCCATACAGTATAATGCACCCCCATAGTCCTCCATATAGTATAATGCACCCCATAGTCCTGCATACAGTATAATGCACCCCCATAGTCCTGCATACAGTATAATGCACCCCCATAGTCCTCCATATAGTATAATGCACTCTCATAGTCCTCCATATAGTATAATGTTACCCATTATCCTCCATATATTATAACGCACACACAAATGCACACTCACTAAGAAGTTACAACTTACTATAATATGTAAATGTTGACACTACATACATGTGCATGCTCACTACATCCATGCATCCTTCTCTACACATATACATACTCTTGCAACGTTACTGATGAAGGGGAGCAACAATCTAGTGGTGGAGACATGCGTTACAAATTAAATGCTATACGACTAGTAAAACTTAGTGACATTGGTGTAGTGACATCTTTGCACTGATTTAATATATTATTTTGCCAATTTAGCCCCAACAGGAGCATTATTTCTTGATGTAACCAACAAGAAGCCACCTGAAGTTATCACCTTAGAAAGTGACCTCAGCGCAGGACCAGCAGACCTCGTCTCCCGGACCAATCCTACATTTTCTTCGGTTGCCACAAACCATCAGAACAGCGTTATGGATTCAACTACATTTCTGGTCAAAATATTTGAACCTCCATCGAGGATACATTCAGTGAGAGAAACTGTCACCGATATCCCGATTATGGAGCCTGCAGGAAGAAACAATACTATATTACCAAAGCCACATGGTGTCATACCACTGCCACCTATGGATCAGGAGACAGAATCTAAGACATGGTTAATCACACGTCCCTCCAGCTCCACAACTTCATCAAGTACAACAGATGTCACCAATATTCCCCTGGAGTTGACAAACAACATCATCGATGCAGGGCCCACTGCTGGTTATACACACAACCATCATGGAGGCTCTCAACCAATCAATTCCAATAAAGCAGTACCAGGATTTCCCATTGATCGGGGATCCAGAGGACCTTCTGATATCATAATGTCATTATCTACAGTAGGAATCACCAGTATTCAACCTGACTTCACAAAAAACATTTCTGATATAGTGCACACTGCTGCATATACCGATGGCAATCAAGAAACATCTCCACTAATAATCCCCTTGTTACAGCCATATGCCAACACATCACTGCCAGGATTTACTATCGATCGGGGTTCAAGAGGACCATCTGACTCCAGAACCCCATCAACTTCTGAAAGAGTCACCAGTATTCAGCCTGAATTCATAAAAACCATCATGGATGTAGCGCACACCGCCGTATATACATACGACCATCAAGAAACATCTCCAGTAATGAGCTCATCGAATACATCAACCTCAAATGTATCATCATCATCCTCCATGTCTGCATCAGTGACGTGTCTTACCACTACCACCACAATGCAAGAGACAACACCACCAACAAATGACCTGCCGACAACTGTAACTGAGGATACAACTGTACTGCTGTCACCTGGGAAAATATCCCCCATATTTTAACCCTAAGTATTAAAGTCTCCGACCCCAAGCCACCATATATGACAATGGCAAAAACATCTGTATCAGTCAACTCTGGCAGCCCTGGCACCGTGTTACCAGCTATAACAAGTACTCAAAGAACAGTTAATGTGACTGATTCCTGGTCTCCAGAAACAAAATCTGCAACAATTCTTCCTGGTATGTTTCCTGCTACTACTTTATTCTCTTACTCTGCATTGACACTTGTGACTGCCATCAACTACATTCATGCCGATACGATTGTGTATGACTGACACATCATAATAACCAAAACAACACTAATAATAGGGACCACCCCTGCCTTTACTACATCTACACCCATACCAATAACTATGTCCAGTGCACCAGTGCCTCCAAGGTCTACCATATTACCACTTAGGTTTACCATCTAGTGTACAACTGCCACCAGAAGACTAAGGCCAATCTCAAGTTCCAGCTAACATACAGTATTAGGGATGAGCGAGTATGCTTGTCACTACTCGGTACTCGCACGAATATCACGGTACTCGGGGGTACTCGGCGAGTACCGAGTAATCTTGCGATACTCTTGCTATGCTCGGGGTCCACCTCCCTGCATGTTGGCGCTCTTTACAGAGCCAGCCCACATGCAGGGATTGGCTGACAGACACTGTAATGTTACAGCCCTGTTGGTTGTGGCATTACAGTGATTGGTGGCCGCACAGCGTCTTTATAAGACCTGACCGCGCTGTGCTCGTCACTCTGCTCCACAGATAGTCAGTGTAGGGAGAGCTGCTGCTGATTGAGGGACAGATTTGTGGCCTTTCAGCTAGTGTAGGCGCAGAGCTGCTAATTAGTGATGAGCGAGCACTATAATGCTCGGGTGCTCGATCGAGTACCGAGCCCAATGTAAGTCAATTAGTGACAGACGTCCGGCTATAAACCGAGTGTTTCTGGGAAAAGGCGGGAGCGGGGGCTTTTTCAAATCTTCGCAGCACACAACACCTCGTTGAGCCCCCCAGAGGGACCCTAACAATCAGTCTGCTCTCTGTGAGGTGATAGCTCAGTGTGTGCACTGAAGGGAGTTGTGTATTTGTGTCAGAGCGATAATCAATAGTGAAGAGTCCGAGCATCTCGGCGGTACTCGCCAAGCATCCTGAGTACCGGGATACTCGTGCGAGTAATGAGAAGCGCCGAGCATGCTCGCTCATCACTACTGGTGATCTAATTACCACAACAGTCCTTCTGAGGACTAATAGAGCTGTATACAGGCAGGCAGGGTATATAGCAAACTTTGCTGTGCCAGTATACCAGCCTGCATCACATCTGGGGCTGGTGGACAAGCTGGAAATCTCATCCATCACAAAACCGTGCTTTTAGGGATTAACTTAGCTCTCTATAGGCAGGAGTGGGTTGTAGCGAAAATTGGGATACGCCAAAACACTCATGTCATGAATGGATGAATATTGCTCATGATTTTAAGAATTTGGACAACCAGCCAAAACCTACACATAAGTCTTTGTCTATCCTGAGGGGTTTCTGTAGATCCAAGGCTACATGCAAACCCCCACCCCCTCTCTCTCTCCCCCTCCCCTACCCAACATTTACCACGGATTGTAAATACCACAGGAAAGAGGAGTTAAGCTGTAGCTTTCCAGCTCCAAGGTTCTTTGTCTGAGAGAGAGTTTTGGGAATGTGCAGGAAAAAACAATTTTTTTTCTGGTTTGAATTGAAGCGCTACCAGAGGGATCACAGGGACGGCAAATTATTCCAAAATAATTTCTTGTTTTATTACGTGTTTCGGCTTAACATATAACAAGCCTTCATCAGATAAAATCACAGACATTATAAAAACATACTCTTAGATCTGCGCCTTCTCTTTTCTCCTCTATCCCCAGTCTCGCTGACCTCACTGTCTTTGAAGACACTATTTGACTAGTTTTGGGAATGTCAGATTCAATAAGACCCGTTCATGCCACATACACATAATTCATATTTTTACATTCACCGTTTTGCGCATTTAATGATATGTTTGGTATATCGATGTAACCATCAGGAACCTGGGTATGGAGTTCTGGCTTTGTGGACATCATAAGCAGGTTATATTTGGTATCAAAATTCTCAGAATCACCTGACATTAAATATGAGTTGTAGATTATGTCTGTGAGCCCACCCCATCCCCAGATATGAAGAATGAAGAATTATTAACCATGGTGAGAGAGGAGGTCTCCGAGGACCATCCTGTGAGGAGGGATCATTCTGAAAGGGGGGGGTCACAGATTCCCCTGCTTTAATAAAAGCAGAGAAGCCATTTTTGGGTCATTTCATCCTGGGCCTGACATAGCTAACACCATACCAGCTGTCTGACGGAATCTTACCTTTCAGGGAGAGGCCCCCTCCACAGAACTACATGTACCAATGCGTGACTAGGTCTGGCAAGTTCTCTCTTATTCCTTTTATTTTTATAACTGTTTTATGCATACATGTATATTGTCTCTTGTGTAATATTCTGTACATCTTTTGTAATCACTGCCTATTTTTGTGGAGTAAAATATTATAATTTACTAGTCTCGATCTCCTTGTCCTATGAACGAGCTCTCACGACCTCACTGTTTGTTTTTACGCTATCATACAGGTTACTGATCCACCTGTAAGAGATTGGTGGTGGCAGATACCGGTTTTTGTATTTGTGATATTGTGGGCCTGAGGGTGACTGGATCGAGGTGTATATATACGTTCCTAGCAGGAACTGGTGGTATATATACATCCTGTCACATCACTTGCCGCAGTAGACAACATAAATTGGAGCAGCTGGGCTCCTTTCTTATCCTCTGGGAGTATCGGATCTGGCCAGCAGGCTAAGGGGGCGCCAGAGAGCTGCAGGTCCTGACTAGGTCATCGTGACAACTCAGTATACCCGTCTCAGCGTTTGTGACTGACCAGTATGCCTGGTGTAATTTAATCTGTAATCTCAGTATCCAGCTAAAGAACAAACTTGTCCGCCTTCATTTACCATTTTTTGAGACAGGAGGGGGTTGTTGCTCCAATTTGTATACGCCTAAAAAAAATCAGTATACCCATCTCAGCTTTTGTGTCTGACCAGTCCACCTACTAGGATTTAATCTCAGTATCCAACTCAAAAACAACTGGTCAGCATTTTCAGTTGATAGGCGGGTGCGTTTATCAGTAATGATTCCACATGCGGCAATAAAAACACGCTCTGACAAAACGCTAGCGGCAGGGCAGGCCAGGACTTCCAAGGCGTAGAAAGCCAATTCCTGCCACGTGTCCAGCTTGGATACCCAATAATTATAAAGCACAGAGGAGTCTAGGAGCACTGTAGTACAATCGGCAAGGTACTCCCTCAGCATCTTGGCAAGCTTTGCAGTCCTTATGACACTACCCCGCACCTCAGGGTCTGTGGTACAGGAGGTGCTGAGAAAAGTGTCCCAGATCTTTGAGAGTGTTCCCCTACCTCTGCTGGATTGGACTTGTGCCTCTCTCGGCCGGACGCCTTGATTGTCCACTGAATCATGACCTCAAGTGTTTTCAGAAGGGAATTTTTGACTAATTCCACAACTATGGCCTTCTGGTACTGCAGAATTTTTGTAGATCTCGACGCCTCGGGAATAAGAGACATAAAGTTCTCCTTGTAGCGTGGGTCTAAAACTGTCACCAACTAGTAATTAGTGTCCGCCAAGATGTTGATAACGCAAGGGTCACAAGACAGGCAGCTTAACATAAAGTCAGCCATGTGCGCCAGACTGTTAACAGGCAAGACTTCAGGGTCCTCACCAACAGCATGACTGGCCATGCTGACCTCCTCCTCCTCCTCTCCCCTGTCCTCTGGCCATCCACGCTCAACCGACGGTCTGACGGTTGTGCATGTATTACCGTCAATTCCGCATGAAAGTAGCTCATCCTCCTCCTCGTCATGGTCCTCCAATGCACGTTGGGATGAGATGAGGCTGGGCTGTGTGTAATCACCCAGTACGGTTCCTTGCTGCAACTCATCGTGCTCCGCCTGCAATGCATCGTCTTTGATTTTGAGCAGAGAGCGTTTTAGAAGACAGAGAAGTGGGATGGTAACGCTAATGATGGCTTCATCGCTGCTCACCATCTTGGTGGAGTCCTCAAAGTTTTGGAGGACGGTACATATGTCTGACATCCATGTCCACTCCTGAGGTCTTATGTGTGGAGTTTGAACCGTATACTGACGGCCTAGTTGATGCTGGTACTCAACAACTGCCCTCTTCTGCTCACAAATCCTGACCAACATGTGCAGTGTGGAATTCCAACGTGTGGGGACATCACACACCAGTCTGTGAGCTGGAAGCTGCAAACGCCGCTGAAAGCCGGCAAGGCTGGCAGAAGCAGCAGGTGACTTTCTGAAATGGGCACACAGGTGGCGTACTTTGACGAGCAGATCAGACAGCTCCGGGTAGGATTTAATAAACCGCTGAACCACCAGGTTGAGCACATGGGCCACACATGGAACATGTGTCAGCTCGCCTCGCCTCAGAGCCGCCACCAGGTTCCGGCCATTATCACACACGACCATGCCTGTCTGTAGGTTCAGCGGTGTGAGCCAGTGATCTGCCTGCTGTTTCAGAGCTGTCCACACCTCTTCTGCATTGTGGGGTTTGTCACCTATGCAGACTAGCTTCAGCATAGCCTGTTGCCGCTTAGCAGAGGCAGTGCTGCAGTGCTTCCAGCTTGGGACTGGTGTGGAGGGTACAGTGGATGAGGAGGAGGAGGAGCATGACGTGCCAGAGCTGTACACTGACTGAGGTAGGGCCTTGGTGTCTTTCTCCCCTTTGTAACAGTCTGTCACAGTTTGTTTGTTCATTGTATTTTTAACTTGTTGTATCCCTTTCTCATGTACAGACCATGGAATCAATGGTTCTCTATAAAGAAATAATAGTAATAATAATAATCTACCAATGTAACTGCACCACAACCCTCTACCATAACCGGCTCCATATCATCTACTGACGTAACTGTACTATCACCTTCTTCCATGACCGGCTGCATATCATCTATTGATATAACTCTACCACCACCTTCTACCATGATCCGCTCCATATCTTCTACTGATGTAACTGTATCACCACCTTCTGCTATTACTACCACTATATTTTCTACTGCAACAATAACAGCAAAACCAACAGCTTCTAGAATGACTGACCGCACAATCAGAACTTCACCAATTACTCCAGCTGTGTCAATGCTAATTAAACTGGTAACCACCATACCCCCAGGTACCCAGCAAACAGCCGTCCCCTACAGAGAGATGCCGGGATCATCAATAGCACCAAAGCGTTCTACGTATTTCACAATAAATGCCAACACTTCATCAACCATGGAGACCACAGAAGAACAAAGTGTAGAAATCACAGATGCAATATCTGAGTACACAGAGTACACCATGAACCCAGAGATCGCTGAGAGCAAGTCTGGAGGTGAGCTGTCATTCCTATACCTTAAAGGGCTCGTAATACAGTATGTCCAGTGTGATGTTATCCATTATTAACTCCTAATAATACTAGTCATTCAGTATGTTATTCCTTGCAAATAGGGGCAGTATTATAGCAGTTATATTCTGTATATAGGAGCAGTATTATAGTAGTTATATTCTTGTATATAGGGGCAGTATTATAGCAGTTATATTCTGTATATAGGAGCAGTATTATAGTAGTTATATTCTTGTACATAGGAGCAGTATTATAGTAGTTATATTCTTGTATATAGGGCAGTATTATAGTAGTTATATTCTTGTATATAGGAGCAGTATTATAGTAGTTATATTCTTGTATACAGGAGCAGTATTATAGTAGTTATATTCTTGTATATAGGGGCAGTATTATAGTAGTTATATTCTTGTATATAGGAGCAGTGTTATAGTAGTTATATTCTTGTACATAGGGGCAGTATTATAGTAGTTATATTCTTGTACATAGGGGCAGTATTATAGTAGTTATATTCTTGTATATAGGCACAGTATTATAGTAATTATATTCTTGTATATAGAGGCAGTATTATAGTAGTTATATTCTTGTATATAGGGGCAGTATTATAGTAGTTATATTCTTGTATATAGGGGCAGTATTATAGTAGTTATATTCTTGTATATAGGGGCAGTATTATAGTAGGTATATTGTATATAGGGGCAGTATTATAGTAGTTATATTCTTGTATATAGGAGCAGTATTATAGTAGTTATATTCTTGTATATAGGAGCAGTATTATAGTAGTTATATTCTTGTACATAGGAGCAGTATTATAGTAGTTATATTCTTGTATATAGGGGCAGTATTATAGTAGTTATATTCTTGTATATAGGAGCAGTATTATAGTAGATATATTCTTGTATATAGGGGCAGTATTATAGTAGTTATATTCTTGTATATAGGGGCAGTATTATAGTAGTTATATTCTTGCATATAGGGGCAGTATTATAGTAGTTATATTCTTGTATATAGGGGCAGTATTATAGTAGTTATATTCTTGTATATAGGAGCAGTATTATAGTAGTTATATTCTTGTATATAGGAGCAGTATTATAGTAGTTATATTCTTGTATATAGAGGCAGTATTATAGTAGTTATATTCTTGTATATAGGAGCAGTATTATAGTAGTTATATTCTTGTATATAGGGGCAGTATTATAGTAGTTATATTCTTGTATATAGAGGCAGTATTATAGTAGTTATATTCTTGTATATAGGGGCAGTATTATAGTAGTTATATTGTTGTATATAGGAGCAGTATTATAGTAGTTATATTCTTGTATATAGGGGCAGTATTATAGTAGTTATATTCTTGTATATAGGGGCAGTATTATAGTAGTTATATTCTTGTATATAGGGGCAGTATTATAGTAGTTATATTCTTGTATATAGGAGCAGTATTATAGTAGTTATATTCTTGTATATAGGAGCAGTATTATAGTAGTTATATTCTTGTATATAGGAGCAGTATTATAGTAGTTATATTCTTGTACATAGGGGCAGTATTATAGTAGTTATATTCTTGTACATAGGAGCAGTATTATAGTAGTTATATTCTTGTATATAGGAGCAGTATTATAGTAGTTATATTCTTGTATATAGGAGCAGTATTATAGTAGTTATATTCTTGTATATAGGAGCAGTATTATAGTAGTTATATTCTTGTATATAGGGGCAGTATTATAGTAGTTATATTCTTGTATATAGGGGCAGTATTATAGTGGTTATATTCTTGCATATAGGAGCAGTATTATAGTAGTTATATTATTGTATCTATGAAGCAATGTTATTTTAGGACAGTATAATGGCAGATTCTTGTATTTTATTTGTTGATATTACAACATTTGTATCGTCAAATATACCATTACTTTTGCTCCTTTCCCACAGGGAGGATGATATTTCGGGTGACATTGAAGTCTCCTATAATAAACTTTGCTGTTGTGATGAGAGAACTTTTTTTGCAGGTATTTTCAGTTTTTATGAACTTTTATGATGTAGGAGAATTCCGTGATGTGATTGCTGTATTATTCGATGTTCCTTCACAGAATATTGTATGCTAAATATTAGAAAAGGTTTAAGAGTCCAACGTTTTCCATCCTATATTCTTTTCTGTTACCTAGAAAGTGCACAAACCTCAATCCCTGCACTCACTACAGTGGCATGCAAAAGTTTTGGCATCCCTGATCAAATCTACTTTTATTTATTGTTAAAAGTAAAGCAAGCTGAAGATGAAATGATCTCTAGAAGGCATTACATTAAAGATAAAACATTTCTTTTGTATTTTAGACAAAAATAATATATACTGTGTATATGTGTATGTGTGTGTGTGTGTGTGTGTGTGTGTGTGTGTGTGTATATATATATATATATATATATATATATATATATATATATATATATATATATATATATATATATATATATTTTTTTTTTTTTTTACATTTTAAAATAAACAGAAAATGGCCTGATGCAAACTTATGAGCACACTACATGGATAGTACCTAGTAGCGCCCCCTTTGGCAAGTGTTACAGCTTGTAAACACTTTTTGTAGAGTCTTTCAATTCTTGTTTGAGGGACATTCATCCATTCTTCCTGCCTCATTCTCCAGTTTTGTGAGATTCCTGGCTTGTCTTCCAGTTCTGTGAGATTCCTGGCTCCTCTTCCACTTCTGTGAGATTCTTGGCTTGTCTTCCAGTTCTGTGAGACTCCTAGCTCATCTTCCAGTTCTGTGAGACTCCTAGCTCATCTTCCAGTTCTGTGAGATTCCTGGCTCCTCTTGCAGTTCTGTGAGATTCCTGCCTCATCCTCCAGTTCTGTGAGACTCCTAACTTGTCTTGCAGTTCTTTGAGATTCCTGCCTCATCCTCCAGTTCTGTGAGATTCCTGGCTCGTCTTCCAGTTCTGTGAGAGTCCTGCCTCATCCTCCAGTTCTGTGAGACTCCTAGCTCATCTTCCAGTTCTGTGAGATTCCTGCCTCATCCTCCAGTTCTGTGAGATTCCTGCCTCATCCACCAGTTCTGTGAGATTCCTGGCTCCTCTTCCACTTCTGTGAGATTCCTGGCTCCTCTTCCAGTTCTGTGAGAGTCCTGCCTCGTCCTCCAGTTCTGTGAGAGTCCTGCCTCGTCCTCCAGTTCTGTGAGACTCCTAGCTCATCTTCCAGTTCTGTGAGATTCCTGCCTCATCATCCAGTTCTGTGAGATTCCTGCCTCATCCTCCAGTTCTGTGAGACTCCTAACTTGTCTTGCAGTTCTGTGAGATTCCTGGCTCCTCTTCCACTTCTGTGAGATTCCTGGCTCCTCTTCCACTTCTGTGAGATTTCTGGCTCGTCGCTCAGTTCTGTGAGATTCCTGGCTCCTCTTCCAGTTCTGTGAGAGTCCTGCCTCGTCCTCCAGTTCTGTGAGACTCCTAGCTCATCTTCCAGTTCTGTGAGAGTCCTGCCTCATCATCCAGTTCTGTGAGATTCCTGCCTCATCCTCCAGTTCTGTGAGACTCCTAACTTGTCTTGCAGTTCTGTGAGATTCCTGGCTCCTCTTCCACTTCTGTGAGATTCCTGGCTCCTCTTCCACTTCTGTGAGATTCCTGGCTCCTCTTCCACTTCTGTGAGATTCCTGGCTCCTCTTCCACTTCTGTGAGATTTCTGGCTCGTCGCTCAGTTCTGTGAGATTCCTGGCTCCTCTTCCACTTCTGTGAGATTCCTGGCTCCTCTTCCAGTTCTGTGAGAGTCCTGCCTCGTCCTCCAGTTCTGTGAGACTCCTAGCTCATCTTCCAGTTCTTTGAGATTCTTGCCTCATCCTCCAGTTCTGTGATTCCTGGTTCATCTTGAATGCTCGTTTCCTTTGAGGTGTTGCCACAGATTTTCAATGATGCTCAGATCAGTGGACTGTGAGGGTCATTGTAAAACCTTCAGCTTGGGCCTATTGAGGTTGTCTATTGTAGATGTTGATGTGTATATAGGATCATAATCCATTTGTAGAAGCCATCCCCTTTTCGTCTTCAGCTTTTTTGCAGATGGTGTTATGTTTGCATCACGAATATATTGAAATTTCATTGAATGCATTGTACCCTGTACCTCTGAAATGTTCCATTTGCTGCAACACAACCCCAAAGCATGATTGAACCACCCCTATGATTAATGGTTGGTGAGATATTCTTTTCCTGAAATTGTGTGCCCTGTTCTCTTTACATACAGGTGAATGAATTAGAATATCATCAGAAAGTTATTTTTTTTTTCAGAAATTAAATACATAAAGTGAAACACATATACTGCACTGTGTTCAAATTATTATGCAAATGTTCTTTTTCTCTGATTTTTCTAAATGGTTGGTGCAGATGACGATCAGTGTAATAAGTCATCACCCGTTAGAAGATACATGGAATTTTATTGTAGAAACCTCCCAATGATAACAGTATAATCTTCTCTTCACTGCTCCACATTATTAGACACAGGAGAGTTTGTAAACATTTGATGTTTGAAAGAAGTGAAAATGCTCATTTGTTGAATTTGAAGCATTAGGAGGTCACATTCACTGAAATAAAAACCTCCTAACAGGCCAAGTTACATGGTAACACAGGAACCCTTCTTTGATGTCACCTTCACAATTCTTGCATCCATTGATCGTGTGAGTTTCTGGAGAGTTTCTGCTTGTATTTCTTTGCATGATGTCAGAGTCACCTCCCAGAGCTGCTGTTGTGATGTGATCTGCCTCCCACCCTCATAGATCTCTTGCTTGATTATACTCCTAAAGTTCTCTATAGGGTTGAGGTCAGGGGAAGATGGTGGCCCATGAGTTTATCTCCTTTTATGCCCATAGCAGCCAATGGCACACAGGTATTCTTTGCAGCATGAGATGGGGCATTGTCCTGCATGAGGATTATTTTGCTCCTGTTTTTGCTTTTTGTACCATGGAAGAAAGTTCTCAGTCAGAAACTCTATATACTTTGCAGAGGTCATTTTCACACCTTCAGGAACCTTAAAGGGGCCGACCAGCTGTTTCCCAATGATTCCAGCCCAAAACATGACTCCTCCACCTCCTTGCTGACGTCGCAGCCTTGTTGAGACATGGTGGCATCCACCAACCATCCACTACTCCATCCATCTGGACCTTCCACGGTTGCTCAGCACTCATCAGTAAACAAGACTGTTTGACAATTAGTCTTCATGTATGTCTGGGCCCCCTGCAACTGTCTCTGCTTGTGAGCACTGTTTAGGGGTGGCTGAATAGTAGGTTTATGCCCCACAGCAGCCTATGAAGGATCCTACACCTTGAGGTTGGAGGGACCCAGAGGCTCCAGCAGCTTCACATATCTGTGCTGGTTTGTAAGGCCTTTTTAGCAGCTGCTCTCTTAATCTGATGAATTTGCCTGGCAGAAACCTTCCTCATTCTGCCTTTATCTGCACGAACACATCTGTGCTCAGAATCAGCCACAAATCTCTTCACAATATGATGATCACGCTTAGGTTTTTCGTGCAATATCAAATGTTTTCATCCCTTGTTCAAGGCATTGCACTAGTTGTGGCTTTTCGGCAGCAGAGAGATCCTTTTTCTTTCCCAGGTTACATGAAGACTGCGGCTGCGTAATATTGTGGAACACCCAGTTTTCCTTTTATTGGGCTCACCTGCCAAACTAATTATCACAGATATCTGAGATTGATTTCAGTGACCCAAAGACCCTGAGACACAAGACCAGCAATGGGGTTCATTGAAAAAAAATAAAAATAAAACCCTATGACACATAAAACCAATTTGCATAATAATTTGGAACACCGTGTATATAGAGTGATTACACACAAAGTGGTCTATTGCATGTGTTTACTTCTGCTAATATTGATGATTATAGCTTACAGCCAATGAAAACCCAAAGGACTTTATCTGAGAAAATTAAAGTAGGGAGGATGAAGGGTTAAAGGGATACTGTCAGGTCATTTTTCAGTATGATGCTAATATTACCCTTGCCTGGGCAAACCTTTTAATAACATGTAAAATCATTATTGTACTGTTTGTAGCTTCCATGTTTTCGCCATTGTCAGACCCTACAGTGAGCTGCTTCATTAGTCCTGTCACTTATAAGCAAACAGGGATAGTCCTGTGCTGTATAAACTGTCATGTAATTATGCACTCCCTCTCAGCAGCTCTCTCCTCCCTTTGCTCTCAGTGCAGTGTCAGGTTTCACTTACAGTAGGTCAGGAGGGAGAGAGCTATTACAGATCTGCCTTATCTAGACTCCATTTGTTTCTGCACGCAGATATCCTGCTGTGACAGTTTCTGTGTTGTATTTTACCTCTTGTGATGCCACAAACACATAGGGCAGAGAGGAGGATACAGCCTCTCTCCCCCCCCCCCTTCCCACACACACACACACACACACACACACACACACACACACACACACACACACACACACACACACACACACACACACTGATCTCCTATGCAGTGATGTGATGTGAATATGTGACTTGCATATTCATGTTTTTGGGGAATGGACAGCAGAGAACTAAGTGATCACTCACTGTGAGTGACAGATGGAATGAATCTCTTTATTTGAAGTTTACAGAAAATAGGACAAAAATATAAATAAAAGAAATACATCAATATAGTGAGATTAGAGTGGGGAAGTAGAAAATGATAGCAGTTATATATGGATTTTTGACCTGACAGTTTTCCTTTAAACACCACGTTGCGGTATTCCACCAGGACATCAAAGGGTGAATATAATATTGATTTATTAATAGTGATGAGCGAGTACCAAAATGCTCGGGTGCTCGATGCTCTGGCCGAGCATCCCGAGATACTCGTGTACTTGGGCCGAACACCGAGCCCAATGTTATCCTATGGGAGACCCGAGTATTTTTATGAAATGACTGCCGGCAGCCTGGAAAAACCCTACAAATGTCACAAGTCTCAGAAGAGTGCTGAAATGACATGGCAACAGCATGGGGAAGACCCCTGGAAGCATTTCTTACTCAAAAGTCACAGCTGTGAACAATGTTGTCCGAGTTTTACGCCATTTTTACGGACTCGCCAGAAAACCTTCCAAAATGACACCAACAAGAATTTTCATGGCGGAAATGTTAAGGGCACATACCCAATAGTGAGATACAGCTGGTGTATGTTACTTTATGTGATTACATGAAAGATTTTACGTTAAAATATTGTGCGACACTCTGATGTCCCTGAGAAGAGACGAACATGAAAGCCTCTTGACATAATGTGCCCATTGTACGGAAGTGGGTCTATTGTAGTATAGAATTTAGCAGGATAGATATTCTCTTTAGTGGTATAGTACTTCCCCACTTTGCAGAATTGAGTTCAATCAGTGTAGCTAGATTAGTTTTAAGAGGTTAAAACATAACATTTAATACAGTTTACTAAAAGGACTAGATTGTCCACACATACTAAACACGTGATACCCACCGTGCCCCAAAGTGTCACAACTTAAAAAACTCTCTCAGTATATTTAAGAGTTATGGTTCATCTAATGGTGTTACTTATAGAGCCACTACTGCTCCTTGATACCATCCACCTTTAGATCCTATATCAGTTCTGGATATATTGGTGTAGTTTCTTCCCACCTCATATCCCTCTGGCACATATATCTGCATATGGAAAAGTATAAAAGCCCCCTTCCCCTATATACAGGAAAGGTCTCACCAGCTTTCTTCCATCTAGGCAGGAGATAGATAGAGTTCCTTTATTCCAGGAGGCCCTTCTGCTAATGACAGCCTGGTTATGAACTCTCTGTTTCATTCATCCATTACCACCATACTCCACTCCCTACGCGTTTCGGATATAAACTCCTCATCAGGGGATGCGTGGCTCAGTTCCTTATGGGGTCCTAGTATTAGGTGCCCCATGTGATGGTGTATGTCTCTATAAGCAAGACATCAAGCATTACTATCTTTGTATATGTCATGTGGTGCAAAGCACCGATACTCACATGCATAGTACCAGTCCCTCCCGGTTGTTACAGACCCTGGGTACTCACCCAGCATAGCCTAGTGGTCTGTATGTTAGAGAACACCGCCGCGGCCGCTGTCGCAGTCTTTTATGACCGCATTTCCCGGTCACGTGGTGTTCTCTGCCCCCGGATGTGACACGCGCATCGTTCCGCGACGTCACTTCCGGTCCGGCGTCTATGTGGAACGCAAGCATGCGTTCCACACCTCGTTCCCAGTTCACCCTCCTTGATGGGAGGATTTAGAGGCTTGTTAGTCCATCCCCAGGTATGAGGTCATCAAGGAGGGCAGGTTCATTATCAGAACCATAACCCTAACCCTCCATAGTATAGGAAGTTCCGTTGTCATATAGAAACCTCCCAACATCCAAAACAGATTATAAATGGTGGCTCTCTCTCATTTGCAGTACTTTTTTACTTACAGTACTTTTGTGTACACCAGCCCCAGATATGACGAAGGCTGGTATACTGTCACTAGGAATTGCTATATACCCTGCCTGCCTGTATACAGCTACAATAGTCCTGAGAAGGACTGTTGTGGTCACCAGTTTGCACCCCTGCTCCGAAACTAGCTATGAAGGGCCGCGGCGCAAACCTCTCCCTGATTCAGCAGACACTCTCTCCCTGCACTGACTGTCTGGATCGCTGTGTGCAGAGCACAGCGCGGCCGGGTCTTATCCACTTGTGAAAGAAGCTACACCGCCTGTCTAGTTACTACTAATTTTTAACTGCACCTAGCAAACGTGTCAGTTTTTGCCTAGTAGCAGTGTCCACAAAACCATTAGTGTAGGCCACTTGTAATACAACCAAGTACACCTTCAGAATAGTTCCTCCTACTAATTTGTAACTGCACCTTGCCCAGGTGTCACTTTGGGCCTAGTAGCAGTGTTGGTTCAGTCACCTCTGCTTGATTTACATCCCGCTTTTTGTTGTCCAACAACTGCACAGCTGCAAATTTTCTCCCATAGAAAATGAGTGGTAAAAGTTTGTGTCCGTGGGGTAGATGCTAAATCTACATTAACATCTACTGAAGAAAGGCAATCTTCCAGGCAAAGTAAGAAGTCCACTTCTTTACGTGGCCAATCGGATATGATCCCTTTCTTACTGACACGACCATCGATACCACTCGTAAATGAGACACAAAAACAGCAGGTGCTGGAATGGATCTCAAGCGCTCCATCAAGTGGCCTCTCCTCCACCTCAACTTCTACATCACAAACCCTCCAGTCATCTGAGGTGTCACCCCAATCGCACTTCATTCCTCCCAGATCCCAAGTCTCCAGCCGCCCTACTGAGTCTGGGGTAACACACATGGTTGAGTCTGCAGAGCTGTTCTGGGCATCAGAGGTCTGCTCCAAAGCTGCAGTAAGTCCAGACGAGTTAATAATCTGCACTGATGCCCAGAAGCTTTGTGAGTCCGATCCAGGCCCAGATGAAGAAGGTTCTGACCTTCGTCCAGACCCTCATTCCCTAACAGTAACTACTCTTGGTGGACACAAGCAGGATGATGATGTTTTTGGTCAAGGCAGGAAGAGGTTGTCTCTGAGGATGAGGGGTGTGAGAACACAGAGGATGATGAGGTTGGAGATCCCACTTGCTGTCATCCCACAGTCAGCCAGACGATGAGGTCAGCAGAGGAGGTGGAGGAGGATGTCACTGACGACGAGGTTAGGTTGCACCTTCCTGGACATAGACAGAGCACTGGAAGCTCATCAACAACTGCATCCGCAGCCACAACTCTCCTCTGAGCGGAAGCCGTGCTGGCTCTGCAGCTCGCATGGGCTCTAAGACTTGCCTAGTCTGGGCCTTTTTTGACATCGCCAAGGATCTCCCAACTCATGTCATCTGCAAGATTTGTCACCATTCTCTGAGTAGAGAAAACTCACTAGCTTGTGTACTTCATGTATGAACCGCCACATGGACATGAAGCACAAGTCGCAGTGGGAAGATCACTGTGCTACAATGCGGGCTAGCGGGGCGGGCCTACCACCGTGTGACCCATCAACTGCATCCATGTGCTCTTCATTGTCTGTGACTGTGGGGACAGCAGTCACACATGCTTTTGGATGTAGACCTTCCACCTCTTTACCCGCAACAGGCAGTGTGATTGGCAGGTCGCGTCAGTTGGTTTTCAAGTGGACAATGCTGCAGGTGTTGAACTCTCACAGACCTCGAGAGCACCACCTTTGGATGAAGGCAACAGTACATGTTCGCCTACACCTCCCTCACATACCAGCTGTTTGCCGGGGACACCCTATTGAACCGTGTCTCAGCACAGCAGCCAGCCCTCCGTCCCTCAGATGTGGACAAGTAAAAGGCCATTTCCTCCAAGTCATGAGAAAGCTAAGCGCTTGACTTTCACCATCTGCAAGCTGTTGGCTTCAGAAATGCTTCGTCTTCGCCTGTTGTACACAGAGGATTTTCGAGACCTTATGTTGCAGTGCCCCAGTACCAGATGCCCAGTCACCACTACTTCTCCAAGAAAGCTGTACCTGCGCTACACCAGCAGGTCGCAGACAACATCACCGCTTCCTTGAGAAACTCAGTGTGTGACAGGGGGCATTTCACCACAGACACCTGTACGAGTAAGCGTGGACAGGGGCGTTACATATCACTGACTGGGCACTGGGTAACTATGGTGAGAGCTGGAGAAGAGTCTGCTGTCCAAGTCTTGCCGTCCCCACAAGTTGTGCGTCCATCTTCTGTAGGTAGAAGTTCCTCCACTGCTTCTGCCTCCTGAGCCTCGTCTCGGTCCTCCGCCCAAAGCCTGTCTGGTAATGCCACCCGCATTGTAACTGCACAGCAGGAATCCTGCACACCTCCTTACTATGCTGGCAGCAGGGCTCAATGCCATCAGGCGGTCTTTACCCTGAAATGCCTGGGAAATGTGAGTCACACAACTGAGAAGTTGTGGTCAGCTCTGGAGACCGAGTTTCAGCAATGGTTGTCTCTAATCAACCTGCAGCCATGGAAGGCCGTGTTAGACAATGCTGCAAACCTGGTTGCAGCCCTTTGCTGGGGCAATGTGACACACGTGCCTTGTATGGCTCACGTGTTGAATCTGGTTGTCCAGCAATTTTTGAGACGCTATCCTGACCTAGATTGGCTTCTGCAGAGGGCACAGTCACTGTGTGCTCACTTCCGGCGTTCGTATCACGCAGCTCAACGACTTGCTTCGCTCCAGAAGTCTTTTGGCCGGCCAGTTCACTGGCTGAATTGCAATGTGCCGACACGCTGGAATTCTACTCAGCACATGTTGCAGCGACTGTGGCAGCACCGCCGAGCCCTGGTGCAATATGTCATGACGTATAGCCTGGGCCAACGAGATCCAGAGGTGGGGCAGATCACGCTGCAGGAGTGGTCTCAGATCAAGGACCTCTGCACCCATCTGCACAGTTTTGAGATGGCAACGAAGATGTTTAGTGCTGACGATGACATTATCAGCATTCCGGTCATCTACATGATGGAGCACACTCTAAACAGATGGTGGGACAAGAGGAGGGGGAGGAAGTACAGGAGGAGTCCTATGCAGAAGGGATGACAACATCTCCAAAGTCCTCACAGTCGGCAGCACCAAGACGGCAGGCATGGGAGGGTGGTGGAGAGGGATTAACAAGGGCGCATCGTAGCAGCCAAACTGCTGAGGAAGGTGCAGGAGCCCAGGAAGAAATGGAGGATGAACTGGTTATGGGCATTGAAGACTCAACAGATGAGGGAGACCTTGATCACATTTCTGTTGTGCGAGGTTGGGGAGAAGGCAGAGGAAGGAAGCATGAATGTTACCTCGCCACCAGCAACACAACAAGGACTTGGTCCTCCTGAATGCGCAGGACACATGAGCGCCTTCTAGCTGCACTACCTGCACCATGACCCTCGGGTTGTCAGAATTAGAAGCAATGCCGACTGCTGGGTTGCCACACTCTTAGATCCCTGGTACAAGAGTAAATTTGCCGAAATAATTCCAGCCATACAAAGGGCCTCACGCATGCAGGACTATGAGCAGAAGCTGATACATAATGTCAGATCGGCTTTTCCACAAACCACCAGTGGTACAGAGTGAATCTCGCATTTCTCACTTGTCAACCATGGGACTGTGGCGTCATCATCACTCACACTGTACCGGTAACACCATAGGTGTTGACACCAATTTTGTGGCCTCGTTTCACAATTTTTTCGACCATCATTTGCAAGGCCTGAAGACACGAAGTCTGATACACAGTCAACGCCTGGAGCGGACGGTACACGAGTATCTCCAACTTAACATCGATGCCACGACTGGAGAACTGGAGCCTTGCTCATTCTGGGCTTCCAATCTGGAGCAATGTCCTGAGCTCGCCACTCACGCCTTGGAGATCTTGTCATGCCCCGCAGCCGGCGTTCTCTCGGAACGTGTCTTCAGCGCTGCTGGTGGTGTACTGACAGAAAAGTGCACGCATCTGTCCACCCAGAATGTGGACAGACTAACGTTCATAAAGATGAACAAGGCCTGGATCCGCAAGGACTTTTCTACCCCTGTGTCATCCTGGGGAGAATAAAACCTTGTGGATTTTTGACTACAAGTAACCATTTTAAGTTTGTAACTGCGGGGCAATTGATGCCAGAGAAGTGGTGTCTGGACCCAAATTTTTGGAAACAATGGAGACTCTTCTTGTAGTCCCCTAAATGTGACACAATACTCATAGTCTGCATGAGGCCTTACAGATACTGAGGTAAAAACTCCCCAAATACTCAGTGTGTGCACGTGGCCTTACAGATCCTGAGGAAAAACCTCACCAAATACTCAGCGTGTGCACGAGGCCTTACAGATACTGAAGTAAAAACCTCACCAAATACTCATCGTCTGCACCAGGCCTTATAGATACTGAGGTAAAAACGTTACCAAATACTCAGTGTGTGCACGAGGCCTTACAGATACTGAGGTAAAAACTCGCCAAATACTCAGCGTGTGCACGAGACCTTACAAATACTGAGGTAAACACTCACCAAATACTCAGCGTGTGCACGAGGCCTTACAGATACTGAGGTAAAAAACTCACCAAATACTCAGGGTATGCACGAGGCCTTACAGATACTGAGGTAAAAACTCACCAAATACTCAGCGTGTGCACGAGGCCTTACAGATACTGAGGTAACAACTCACCTAATACTCAGCGTGTGCACGAGGCCTTACAGATACTGAGGTAAAAACTCACCAAATACTCAGCGTATGCACGAGGCCTTACAGGTACGGAGGTAAAAACCTCATCAAATACTCAGCGTGTGCACGAGGCCTTACAAATACTGAGGTAACAACTCCCCAAATACTCAGCGTATGCACGAGGCCTTATAGATACTGAGGTAAAAACTCACCAAATACTCAGCGTATGCACGAGGCCTTACAGATAATGAGGTAAAAACCTCATCAAATACTCAGCGTGTGCACGAGGCCTTATAGATACTGAGGTAAAAACTCACCAAATACTCAGCGTGTGCACGAGACCTTACAGATACTGAGGTAAAAACACCAAATATTCAGCGTGTACACGAGGCCTTACAGATACTGAGGTAATAACTCGCCAAATACTCAGCGTGTGCACGAGGCCTTACAAATACTGAGGTAAAAACTCACCAAATACTCAGCGTGTGAACGAGGCCTTACAGATATTGAGGATAAACATTACCAAGTACTCATCGTATGCACGAGGCCTTACAGATACTGAGGTAAAAATTCACCAAATTCTCATCGTCTGAACGAGGCCTTACAGATACTGAGTAAAAACCTCACCAAATACTCAGCGTGTGCACGAGGCCTTAGGGCCGCTTTACACACACCAACTTCTGTGTCCAACTTCTGAACAGATCTCTGGTTGCAGTGAAATCATGGACACATTGTTCTATTTTGTGGGCGTGTATAAATGTAACAATGTGTCCATGATTTCACTGCACCCAGAGATCTGTTCAGAAGTTGGACACAGAAGTTGGTGTGTGTAAAGCGACCCTTACAGATACTGAGGTAAACACTCACTAAATACTCATCGTGTGCACGAGGCCTTACAGGTACTGAGAAATAACATCACCAAATACTCATCATCCGCACATGGCCTTACAGATACTGAAGTGAAACGCACCAAATACTCATCCATTCCACGAGGCCTTACAGATAATGAGGTAAAAACCTCACAAAATACTCAGCGTATGCACGAGGCCTTACAAATACTGAAGTTAAACTCAGCAAATACTCAGCGTGTGCACGAGGCCTTACAGATACTGAGGTAACAACTCACCAAATACTCAGCGTGTGCACGAGGCCTTACAGATAGTGAGGTAAAAACCTCACAAAATACTCAGCGTGTGCACGAGGCCTTACAGATAGTGAGGTAAAAACCTCACAAAATACTCAGCGTGTGCACGAGGCCTTACAACTACTGGAGTAAAAACTGATTTTGGAAGGGCATGACATGCCTATATCTGTGTCTCCTCCCCCTATTACTCATCTATCTCTTTTCTTTTCACATTTTTATATGTAGTTTTCACTTTTCCATGTGTTTGTTGTATCCTCTTAGTAGTTTGTCACCTTTTGGACACTTTAGAAGGTGTTTTCTATGTGTTTGTATGTGTTTGGCTGTCATTGTTTTCAATGGTATTCGAAGGTGTCATGAATATACGAATATCACTCATTATTGTAGGAGGTTGGACAATCAGCCAAAACCTACACATAAGGCTTTGTCTACCCTGAGGTGTTTTCTGTAGATACAAGGCTACATGCAAACCCCCACCCCCTCTCTCTCTCCCCCTCCCCTACCCAACATTTACGACCCCCTCCGTAAATACCAAAGCAAAGAGGAGTTAGGTTGTATCTTTCCCGCTCTAAGGTTCTTTGTCTGAGAGATAGTGTTGTGAATGTCAGATTTAAGAAGACCCGTTCATGCCACATACACATAATTCATATTTTCAGGTTGTTCACCGGCTTGAGCATTTAAGGATATGTCGTATACAATTATGCAACGCTCAGGAACCTGGCAAGGGAGTCCTGCCTCTCTGAACATCATAGGTAGGTCATATTTGGTATCAATATTCTCAGAATTACATGAAGGTGAATATGAGTTATATATGATGTTTGTTAGCCCACCCCATCCCCAGATATGAAGGATGAGGATTTATTAAGCATGGTGAAAGGGGAGGTCTCAGCGGACAAGCCCACAAAGGAGGGCTCACTCTACTAGGTGGGGCCATGGATTCTATCCCTGTAATAAAACCAGAGAAGCCATTTTTGGGTCGATTCTGATCCAGGGGCCTGACATAGCCACTACCAGCTGTGTGGTGGAATCTTAACTTTCTGGGGAGAGGCCCCGTCCACGGAACTACGTTTACCCATGCGTGACTAGGTCTGAACATTTCTTATTTTATTCCTTTTATTTTTATAACTGTTTTATGCATACATGTAAATTGTCTCTTATGTAATATTCTGTAAATCTTTTATATAAGCACTGCCTATCTTTTTGGAGTAAAATATTATAATTTACTAGTCTCGATCTCATTGTCCTATGAGTGAGCTCACCACATCCTCACTGTTCGTTACGCTATCATACAGGTTACCGATCCACCTGCAAGAGATCGGTGGTGGCAGATACCGGTTTTTGTATTTATGTGATATTGTGGGCCTGAGGGTGACTGGATTAAGGTATATATACGTTCCTAGCAGGAACTGGTGGTACATATACATCCTGTCACATCACGTGCCGCAATATACAACATAAATTAGAGCAGTTGGGCTCCTTTCTTATCCTCTGGCAATACCGGATTTGGCCAGCAGGCCAAGGGGGCGCCAGAGAGATGCAGGTCCTGACTAGGACATCGTGACAGACTGTGTTCGACAAACATTCGACGAACAAACGCCCTATTTGACGAATCGAATTCGAACACTAGGGTGGTGGGCTCACCTCTAGTTTTCACTGGCTGTAAGCCATAATCATCAACATTAACAGAAATAAACACATGAAATAGATCCCTCTGTGTGTAATGACTCTATATAATATATGTGTGTTGCTTTATGATGGAATTACTGAAATAAAGTCACTTTGTGATTATATTCTAATTCATTGAGCTGCTCCTGTTTACCTTTGAATATTGTGGTCAGAGTTCTATTTTAATTTCATCGGTCCACAGGACTTGTTTCCAAAAGGCATCAGACTTGTTTAAATGATCCTTTGCATACTTCTGATGCTGAATTGTATGGTGAGGAAGCAGTAGAGGTTTTCTTGTTTCATGAATGCCTTATTTGTGCAGGTCTCTGAACAGTAGAATAATGAATCACAACTCCAGAGTCTGCTAAATCCTCCTGAAAGTCTTTTGCAGTCAGGTGGGGGTTATGAATTGCGCCTCTGTAGCAATCCTACCAGCTACTCTCACTGCCATTCTTCTTGGTCTTCCAGACCTTGTCTTGACCTCCACTGGTTTTGGTAACTGACATTTCTTAATTACATTTCAAACTGAGGAAAGGGCACTTGAAAACACTTTGCTATCTTCTTATAGCCTTATTCTGCTTTGTGGCCTCCACCATTGTCATTTTCAGAGCTCAGCAGCGGCTTAGAATAATCCATGGCGACTGTTTTTGGCACAAGGTTAGAGGAGGTGTTTATAAAGCTCTGAAATTTGCATCATCTGATAGTGAACAAGCCATAACCCAAACAGGATAATGAAGGTCTGAAACCTTGGTTAAAGTTATCTGAGCACACAACTCTCCAAGGGTTCACAAACTTTTGCATCTGTCTATTTTCCGTTTTGGAATTATTAAAATGTAAGAGATGAAAAAAAAAAATATATATTTTTGCATAAAATACAAAGGAAATCTGTCATCTTTAATTTTATGTCTTTTAGAGATTACTTCATCTTCATCTTGCTTAACTGTTCGCAATAACAGTAATTTTGACCAGGGGTGCTCAAACCTTTGCATGCTACTGTACATGACGCCTGCACTTGTATCACTCTGGGGCTTATGCTGCAGTGTCATAACAGTAATTTAAATTATTACGGTAGTTCTTTTTGTACACATCTTCCGAGTCATTAACCTCTTTACGACCAATGACGAGTATACTCGTCATGAAAAGATGTCAGTTCCCGCATCATGATGAGTATACTCGTCATGGCTTTGAACTGTCACTGCTTCTAAACAAACAGTGACAGCTCAAATCTAACAGCTGTCAGTGACAGCTGAGGGTCAGGGGCAGAGGTGTGGGGACCCTTTTTAGGGGTCCCCACACTCAGAGCGATGTGATCGGTCAGTCAATCTGACCGACCGATCACATCAAGATCACGCAGGGAAATGCTGAATGTCAGCACTTCCCTGAGCGATCACTGCAGGAGCCGGGCTGTCAGCTGTGCCCGACTCCTGCACACATTCCCTGCCTCTGCCCCTCCACTACTCTGCCTGGTTCATGCTCCCTAGTCCCCGCACTCCAGTCCCCGCTGTCCGGTCCCCGGTCTCCTCCCCGGTCTCCTCCCCATGCTCTCCTCCCTCCTGTTCCCGCTCTCCTCCCTCCTCTCCTCGCTCTCCTGCCTCCTCCCTATGCGCCCCTCCAGTCTGCTCTGCTGGTGCGGTGGTGCCTGCTCACCTCCGGTGCCCGCTGTCCTCCGGTGCCCGCTGTCCTCCGGCGCCCGCTGTCCTCCGGCGCCCGCTGTCCTCCTTCTCGCCGCTCTGCTCCTCGCCCCTCGCCCGTCGGCTTTGCCCTGCTCCGGCAGGAGGAGCGATCTGACAGCCAGGTGCAGCAATCACTATGTGGTCACTGCACCTGGCTCTGTGTCGGCCCCTTAGGGAGAGGGAGTGCAGGGACACTCACCTCTCCCTGCATGATCTCTGCAGGAGCCGGGCTGTCAGCTGTGCCCGGCTCCTGCATGCATCCCCTGCCTCCCGGTCCTCCCCCCCCCCCCCTCTGTGTCCGCATCCCCCTCCCTCCCCCGCTCATCCCCCTTGTCCCCTGCTGTGTCTGCCCCCCCCCCGCTCATCCCTCTTGTCCCCCACCGTGTCCGCCCCCCCACTCATTCCCCCTGACCCCCGCTGTGTGCGCATCCCCCCCGCTCGTCCCCCTTGTCCCCCGCTTTGTGCGCTTCCCCCCTGCCCGTCCCCCTTGTCCCCCGCTGTGTGCGCATCCCTCCCGCTCGCCCCCCTTGTCCCCCGCTGTGCGCGCTTCCCCCCCGCTAGTCCCCCTTGTCCCCTGCTGTGCGCGCATCCCCCCGCTCGCCCCCTTGTCCCCCGCTGTGTGCGCATCCCTCCCGCTCGCCCCCCTTGTCCCCCGCTGTGCGCGCCTCCCCCCCGCTAGTCCCCCTTGTCCCCTGCTGTGTGCGCATCCCCCCCGCTCGCCCCCTTGTCCCCCGCTGTGTGCGCATCCCTCCCGCTCGCCCCCCTCGTCCCCCGCTGTGTGTGCATCCCCCCGCTCACCCCCCTTGTCCCCCGCTGTGTGCGCATCCCCCCGCTCACCCCCCTTGTCCCCCGCTGTGTGCGCATCCCCCCGCTCACCCCCCTTGTCCCCCGCTGTGTGTGCATCCCCCCGCTCGCCCCCCTTGTCCCCCGCTGTGTGTGCATCCCCCCGCTCGCGCCCCCTTGTCCCCTGCTGTGTGCGCATCCCCCTGCTCGTCCCCCGCTGTGTGCGCATCCCCCCCTCATGCCCCTTGTCACCCACTGTGTGTGCATTCCTCCCGCTCATCCCTCTTGTTCCCCCGCTTCCTCCCGCTCACCTCCTCTTGAGCGCCGATGCTGCTGCAGCCGCCGCCTCCCGCTCGCCTCCTCCTGCTGTCACCGCCCCCTGATCCCCCATCCCCCTGCAGGGGGACCCCTGATCCCCCATTTCCCTGCATGGGGATCGAACTGCAGAAAGAGATCTGACAGCTCAGGTGCAGTGATCCAGTAGATCACTGTGCCCAAGTTGTCAGATCGCTTTCTACATCTTGATCCCCATGCAGGGGGATTCCCCTGCATCGTGGGACCTTCGTTGTGGACTACGTCGGAGGCGATTGAGCGTCGTGGGACCTTCGTTGTGGACTACGTCGGATCTTTTTATAATAAAGATGGAGTCCGAATTGTGTTTGTGGTTTTTTTTCAAATAAAAAGATTTTTCTCTGTGTGTATTTATTGACTAATTACCGTACTAGAGATTCCTAATGGCGGGTCTAATATTGGCCCTATATTATGAATCTCGGGCTTAGTGCCAGCTGCCAATAAAAAGCTGGCATTAACCCCTTTATTACCCAGTTTGCCACCGGCACCAGGGCAACTGGAAGAGCATGGGTACAGCGCCAGAAAATGGCGCTTCAATGAATGCGCCATTTTCTGGGGCGGCTGCGGACTGCAATTCACAGCATGGGGGGCCCAGAACGCTTGGGACTTTCCATGCTGAGGATTCCAGCCCCCAGCTGCCTAGTTGTACCTGGCTGGGCCAAAAATATGGCGGAGCCCTACGTCATTTTTTTTTCTAGAATTAGTTCTAGAAATAAAAAAAAATGGGCTTCGCTGTATTTTTGGTTGCAGCCAGGTACAACAAGGCAGCTAGGGGTTGCTGGCAGTCTGTAGCTGCCAAGTTGTACCTGGCTGGACCAAAAATATGGCGGAGCCCCACGTCATTTTTTTTTTCTAGAATTAGTTCTAGAAATAAAAAAAATGGGCTTCGCTGTATTTTTGGTTGCAGCTAGGTACAACGAGGCAGCTGGGGGTTGCTGGCAGTCTGTAGCTGCCAAATTGTACCTGGCTGGACCAAAAATATGGCGGAGCCCTATGTCATTTTTTTTTCTTCTAGAATTAGTTCTAGAAATAAAAAAAAGGCCTTCGCTGTATTTTTTGCAGCCAGCCATGTACAACTTGGTAGCTGGCTGACTGGAATCCTCAGCGTGGAGAGACCCAAATGTTGTGGGTCCCCCAAGCTGCAAATTGCAACCCACAGCCACCCAAGAAAATAGCGCATTCATTAGAGGCGGCATTTTCTGGTGCTGCACCCCAACTCTTCCAGTTGCCCTTCTGCTGGTGGCACACAGGTTCTCCATATGCGACATGGTGTCCGCTAACAATTTCAATGGAAAATTAGCTCCAATTGTTAGCAGAAACCATGTCGGGTATGGAGAGCCCCTCCCTGTGTGCCTGGAGCTCCCCCACAAGTGACCCCATTTTGGAAACTAGACCCCCGAAGGAACGTATCTAGATGCATAGTGAGCAGTTTAAACCCCAGATGCTTCACAAATTCATCCATAAAAATGAAAAAGCACGTTTTTTTCCACAAAAAGTTTCTTTTTTCATTTTTACGGATCAACTTGTGAAGCACCTGGGGGTTCAAAGTGCTCACTATGCATCTAGATACGTTCCTTGGGTGGTCTAGTTTCCAAAATGGGGTCACTTGTGGGGGAGCTCCAATGTTTAGGCACATAGGGGCTCTTCATATCCTACATGGTGTCCGCTAATAATTCCAAGGGTTAGTGGACACCATGTTGCGTATGGAGGGCCCCTGTGTGTCTCCACATTGGAGCTCCCCCACAAGTGACCCCATTTTGGAAACTAGACCCCCTAAGGAACACATCTAGATGCATAGTGAGCACTTTTAACCCCCAGATGTTTCACAAATTCATCCATTAAAATGAAAAAGCACTTTTTTTTTCCACAAAAAGTTTCTTTTTTCATTATTACGGATCAATTTGTGAAGCATCTGGGGGTTCAAAGTGCTCATTATGCATCTAGATATGTTCCTTTGGGGATCTAGTTTCCAAAATGGGGTCACTTGTGGGGGAGCTCCAATGTGGAGACACACGGGACCCTCCAAACGCGACATGGTGTCCGCTAACAATTTGAATGGAAAATGAGCTCAAATAGTTAGCGGACACCATGTCGCGTTTGGAGAGTCCCTGTGTGTCTCCACATTGGAGCTCCCCCACAAGTGACCCCATTTTGGAAACTAGATCCCCAAAGGAACATATCTAGATGCATAATGAGCACTTTGAACCCCCAGATGCTTCACAAATTGATCCGTAATTATGAAAAAAGAAATTTTTTTGTGGAAACAAAAGTGCTTTTTTATTTTTTACGGATGAATTTCTGAAGCATCTGGGGGTTCAAAGTGCTCACTATGCATCTAGATACGTTCCTTTGGGGGTCTAGTTTCCAAAATGGGGTCACCTGTGGGGGAGCTCCAATGTTTAGGCACACAGGGGCTCTCCAAACGCGACATGGTGTCCGCTAACAATTTGAGCTGATTTTCCATTCAAATTGTTAACGGACGCCATGTCGCATTTGGAGGGTCCTCGTGTGTCTCCACATTGGAGCTCCCCCACAAATGACCCCATTTTGGAAACTAGACCCCCTAAGGAACGTATCTAGATGCATAGTGAGCACTTTGAACCCGCAGATGCTTCACAAATTCATCCATAAAAATGAAAAAAACACCTTTTTTTTTCACAAAAAAATTATTTTTGACCACATTTTTTCAGTTTCACATGGGAAAAGGGATAAAATACATCCCAAAATTTGTTGGGCAGTTTCTCCTGAATACACCGATACCTTATATGTGGTCATAAACCACTGTTTGGGCGCACGGCAGGGCTCAAAAGGGAAGGAGCGCCATTTCACTTTTTGAACGGAAAATTGGCTCCAAAATTCAAATTGCACTCCTTCCCTTCTGAGTCCTGCCGTGCGCCCAAACAGTGGTTTATGACCACATATGAGATATCTGTGTACTCAGGATAAATTGCCCAACAATTTTTAGGATCCATTTTATCCTGTTGCCCATGTGAAAATGAAAAAATTGAGGCTAACAGAACATTTTTGTTACAAAAATTAAAATGTCCATTTTTTCTTTCAACTTTATTTTAGTTCCTGTGAAGCACCTGAAGGGTTAATAATCTTCTTGAATATAGTTTTGAGTAGCTTGAGGGGTGCAGTTTTTGGAATGGTGTCACTTTTGGGTCTTTTCTGTCATGTAAACCCCTCAAAGGGACTTCAAATGGGATGTGGTCACTAAAAAAATGGTTTTGTAAATTTTGCTGGAAAAATGAGAAATTGCTGATGAACTTTGAACCCTTATAACGTCCTACCAAAATTTTTTTTTTCTTCCAAAATTGTGCTGATGTAAAGTAGACATGTGGGAAATGTTATTTTTTAACTATTTTGTGGCACATAACTCTCTGGTTTAGCAGAATAAAAATTAAAAATTTGAAAATTGCAAAATTTTCAAAATTTTTGCCAAATTTTTAATTTTTTCACAAATAAACGCAAAAATTATCGACCTAAATTTAATACTAACATGAAGCCCAATATGTCACGAAAAAACAATCTCAGAATCACTAGGATCCGTTGAAGCGTTCCAGAGTTATTACCTCATAAAGGGAGAGTGGTCAGAATTAAAAAAAATGGTCCGGTCATTAGGGTGCAAAGTGACTCGGTCCTTAAGGGGTTAAGGAACAATATACAAGATAAATTCTCTATCTGCACAATATCATCATCAGTGGCGTAATTAGATTCCGAAGGGCCCCAATGCGAAATTTGGACCTGGGCCCCCCCTTCCCCCATGCGCCCACATTGGTCAGATGTATGTGTGGCCCCTCTGCGACCGGGTGGCCACAGAGGAGAACTGCAGCTGAGATTGGTTAGGTGGTCACAGAGGAGAACTGCAGCTGAGATTGGTAAGGTGGTCACAGAGGAGAACTGCAGCTGAGATTGGTAAGGTGGCCACAGAGGAGAACTGCAGCTGAGATTGGTAAGGTGGTCACAGAGGAGAACTGCAGCTGAGATTGGTAAGGTGGTCACAGAGGAGAACTGCAGCTGAGATTGGTAAGGTGGTCACAGAGGAGAACTGCAGCTGAGATTGGTAAGGTGGTCACAGAGGAGAACTGCAGCTGAGATTGGTAAGGTGGTCACAGAGGAGAACTGCAGCTGAGATTGGTAAGGTGGTCACAGAGGAGAACTGCAGCTGAGATTGGTAAGGTGGTCACCTCGCACCAACTCCAACACACACACTCCGATCCTGAGCCTAAGTCACTTCATGTCAGGCAAGGGATGGCGGGAGGAGCTAAGTGGTGGGTGGAACGTAGAACAGCACCCGGGAAGAGGTGGAGGAACTGGAATAAAACCCAGGAACACTAAGTTAGACACAAGAGGGAGAGTTGGGTGGAGAGAGAACCAGACTTCTAAGCAGAAACACCCATCAGCTAAGAAGTGACTTGGACCACGCTGACAATAGCGGGGCCCAGCGGCCTGCACCACTGATGGCCAACCGGGAACCCAGGCTGAGCCCGAGGCAGAACCAAAGGAGCCAGGTGTGCCCAACTGACCCAGGATACTGGTGGCTGGGCCAAAGAACCAGAATGCCGGCTCTCTAGATGATGCCGGGTAGCTTTAAGCCCCGACCACGAAACCCTGACGTGGTACGGGAACTCTATGTTCCGGCACCTAACAATCGGTGTGGTAAAGGCATCTTACTAGGGCTAGTGACCCAAAGAGTGGGATAAATCGCTACAGAGCTTGTGACGGCCGGACCATAACCACACGGGGAGAGAATGAGAGGGTTCGAAAGGTACATTGAGGGGAGCGTGACGCAGATGAACCATCCCAGCTGCAGTGAGAACCTAAACCTGTAAAGAACTGTACAGAGCCGCTGTGTGAGCCTAAGTCTGTGGTAACTTCTGTGAAAGAACTGTGTAAACTGTTAAGTGAGAAGTTAATAGTAAAAGCCCGGTAAAGCCCAGTGTGGTGTGGACTCAGTAGTTTCTTCACAGAGGAGAAGAGAAGCCGCAACGGTGCAGAGACTGTGAATGCTGCCTGAAGGCATGGGAAACTTTACACACTTATAATAAAGTACCCCTTCGGATGCCCTGGGGATCAGCCCTACCCTTAGAGGGTTCACCATCTGGCTGCACCCACCATCACCCCAGCGGTCCTGATTGGTGGTGGTGTTATGTTTTATCCTTTAAAAACTATTAATCACCTTTTATTGACTGCCCAGGTTCACGGAGCCGGGTCACGTTACCGTGACCACCCAGCCAGCCCAGTCGACTTCGAGAGGGCTCAGTCACGAGGACCCCACGGTCCCAACGGGTGACTCATATGGGCCCCATGTAATGTTCTAAATCCTATAAATACTCACAAATTTACCCCTCTCCCCTTCATTATGTATTAATGTCTCTCATCCTGTTATATATGGTCCTCCTCCTGGAATATGCCCTTATCCTGGTATATATGGTCCTCAATTATAGTGAAATGCAACCTCACAGCCCTCCATATAGTATTATGCAACCTCACAGCCCTCCATATAGTATAATGCAGCCTCACAGCCCTCCATATAGTATAATGCAGCCTCACAGCCCTCCATATAGTATAATGCAACCTCACAGCCCTCCATATAGTATAATGCAGCCTCACAGCCCTCCATAGAGTATAATGCAACCTCACAGCCCTCCATATAGTAAAATGCAGCCTCATATCCTTCAACATAAAATAATGCAGTCTCAAAGCCATCCATATAATATAATGCAGCCTCATAACCCATCATATAATATAATGCAGACTCAGCCCTCCAGATAATATAATGCCACCTCACAGCCCTCCAAATAATATAATGCAGCATCACAGCCCTCCAGATAATATAATGCAGCGTCAAAGCCCTCCAGATAATATATTGTAGTGTCATAGCTCTTCATATCATATAATGCAGCGTCACAGCCCTTCATATAGTATAATGCAATAATGCAACCTCATAGCCCTCTATATAGTATACATCTTCCCCACACAGACACACTGCCCCCTGTCTAACCTGTCCCACTCACCCAGTCACACTGCCCTCCCCCACACACAGACCCTCTGCCCATTGAACAGCCCACCACACACCCAGTGACACTACCACCTGTACAACCCCCCACACACAGACACAAACAGAATACCAACTGTATAGCCTCCCACATCCAGTCATACTACCCCTGTACATACCCCCCCACACACTCAGACACACTGTCCCCTGTACAGCCCTCCCCCCCACACACACCCTCCCCTCTTTCCCTCTCCAGAAGCTGTGAGAGGCTCTTCTGCTCCTGAATGGAGTTCACACTCACCACTCCTGCCAGCAGCTGCAATCCCACTGTGATGAGGAACTTTAAAGTTACAGTGCCTGCCAGTCCTCTGGCGGCCGTGATCAGCCACCTGGGAACCAGCCAGGCAGACCACCATGCAGTGACATGGACAGGGCCGGATCCAAATTTCTGTGGGCCTAGGGCGAAAGAGTCTTAGTGGGCCCTTTTAACACATACTACATGCATATATATACATAAAAAAATAAAGATACATATATGCTGTGAACCGTAATACATATATATACACAATCTCCATAAATATAATCCCTCTCTGAGCCTGTCTTCCCCTGTGCACAGTGTCTCCTCGCCCTGTGCCCTTCACCCCCTGTGCGAAGACATACTCTGCAGAGCACCAGACACAATCTGCAGAGCACCGGAAACAATCTGCAGAGCACCGGGCACACTCTGCAGAGCCCCTGACACATTGCAGAGCACTGGATATACTGTGCAGAGCACTGGGGACACTACAGAGCACCGGGGACACTGCAGAGCACTGGGGACACTGCAGAGCACTGGACACAGCACTGGACACAGCACTGTACACAGCGTAGACTGCAGAGTACTGGACACACTGCAGAGCACTGGGCACTGGACACACTGCAGAGCACTGGACACACTGCAGAACACTGGACACACTGCAGAACACTGGACACACTGCAGAGCACTGGTGTCCCCTCTGCTGTGGGCCCCTGGACACTGTGTATTTGTTCCTGACATGGCCCCCTGTGTGCTGCAGACCCACCTGCTCTCGATCCTAACCTATGTGGCAAATGCGATATCACAATGCCCGTCTGCACAGAGTTGGGAGCTGACCTCTATGAACTCCTGCACCTCCAGCACTTCCTGCAGGAGACCATAGAGTTTTGCTCTCTCCCGGCTCAGTGCAGGCGAGTATTGTGATATTGTGTCTGCCACACAGGTTAGGAGGGAGGGGGGAGTGCAGCACACAGGGGGCTCCTGGGGGCCACTGTCAGGAGCACATACACAGCGTCCAGGGGCCCACAGCCATCGGAGGATACAGTATATAAGTAAATATGCGGCACTTAATATTGTCAGTGAGGGTGCAATTAGTACACAAATTACATTTAAAATACAGTAAGTGGCACTCGACAGTGACATAAATTTGACTAGAGAAAAAATTTAAAAATTAGATACTTAGCATTATAGAAATGGCCAAATTGATATCAGAAGATACAGGGCAACGGGACACTGTCCTGCAGTAGACGGCTTGGGGCCCCCCAGGCGTTTCAGGGCCCCGGCACTTGCCTGGGTGCGTTGGGTGCTGACGCCAGCCCTGGACATGTATGTACATCCTCAGGGACACACATCCATGTAAAGCAGGCACAGGTATCGCAGGGGTCGGTGGGCGCCGGGCCCCTGTACCTCCAGACCCGGTCGCACTTGCGACCCCTGCAATCACGGTTGTTACGACACTGTTCATCATATAGATCATATAGATTTGGTAACTGCAGTTAGAGCAGAAGTAGCGGAAACTTTTATTTGGGAGCTGCAGTTACTGTTCTGACCACCAGGAGGCAGTGAACGCCAGGATAATCTCTCACCTGTCAGTGACTTATAAAGTAATTCCCTGATACAATACAAACTACTAATGGAGAATCTTCCCTCCACAGATTTGTCTCCTCCTCGATCAGGAAATTCCAGCAGATGATGTGACTTTCTCCTGGGCACCAAAGAAGATAATCCTGACGTGCGCCAACGTCATGAGGATCGGATATTAGATTGTTCTTGACTAGTGATAAGTGGGCACTGCCATGCGTGAGTGCTCAGTACTATTAATGAGCAGCTGGATGCTTGGAAAGGCACAACTGGAGTACAGAGTATACAGGAAGACAATGGGAAATTCAGGTACTTTTATGGAAAAATGGTCGACTTCCCCATTGACTTCCATTATACTCTGCACTCGAGCCGCGTCCTTTTGAGCATCGAACTGCTCATTATGAGCACCCGAGCATGGCAGTGCGCGCTCAGCACTACTCGCCACCATTCGCTGGATAGTCATCTATTCTAGATATAGAACTGCTGGAATAGAGGTGATGGCAGTCAGCCAGCTAAGAACGTGGCTTAGGACAGAGTGTAGATATGTAGCCAAAGTAAATAACCCTTACAAAAATAAAAAGTATATCTTATATATAAAATTAAGTGTGAGTGTGTGAGTATTTATGTGTATATGTGTGTGTGTGTGTGTATATGTTTGTGTGTATATGTGTGTGGGTATATATGTGTGTGTGTGTTTGAGAATGTGTGTGTGTGTATATGCGTGTATGTGTGCTTGTGTATGTGTGTGTATGTGTGAGTGTGTGTATATATGTGTGTATGTGTGCTTGTGTATAATTGTGTGTATGTATATGTGTGTATATGCGTGTATGTATATATGTGTATATGTGTGTATGTGTGCTTGTGCATAATTGTGTGTATGTGTGAGTATATGGGTGTGTGTGTACTTGTGTATATGTGTGTGTATGTGTATGTGTGTGTTTGTGTCCAATAAAGGAATCCGCATTGTCGCATCTACAATCATTTTGCACACACCTCATCTGACTCAGGGAACATTATACATTTTGTTTTGAGGGAAATTTTAACAAATGTATGTGTGAGGTAATAGATACAGCATTGAATGTTTTGACAGCCTGGATATTTATCAAGTGGCCTATAGCAACTGTAAGGAATAAGGCATATTCTGACCTGTTCCTATAGCAGCCATTTTGTCAGATGCCACCATATCTCACTCCAAAGAGAGCTCCCACCTTTCGCCTGGGTCTGCTAACTACCTGAGAATACTAATTTCCTGGCCACACAATGTGACTTTCTAAGGAATAGAGCCAGGTGACACTGAAACTTAGAGGCAATCATGCAGAGGAAGACCCCCCTGTAACTCTGCAGAAAGGGGGAAAACCAATTTCCCTCTGCCTGCAGATTCAATAGAAACGTCAAACACAGAGCAGACAGATAGCAGCTGAGAGTATAACTCTTAATATTTCACGACCCTTCACTTCTCTAAATATGACAAGCATAAAAATAGGGCATCTAGAGATATAGATGATCATGGCACATATTTTTACATAATTGTCCTTCATAATTGCCCCAAACTTGATATTGGCCGGTGGGATGACTGCAAAGGGGTGGTGCATGCCACCATTGGAAAGCTAAAATAATAACCAAAGATATGAGAGCATTGTCTCCCACCTACGACACTCCAAGACAAAATTACGATCAATAGTAACTTTTGAATACCTGATATCACAGCCCAGGGGGTGGGAACTGCAGGAAATCCCAGGGGCAGGAGAGGGGCAGGAGAGGGCCAGGTCTCTTACAGTATAAGAATGGTCAACCTTTGCTGAATGTTGTATTCTTCTGAAGAGGCATTATTACATCTCAAGCCACAGTAGACCTTAGGAAACCGGTTGGCTTCACGATGCCCCTTGTGACGCCACCAACATAAAGGAATCGGTAACTGATTACACTTGTCTGTAATTCTGTGTATTCCATTTATCTTTTATTTTCATAACTGACTGTAACATCTTTAATATCTTTATAATACCTGTATATATTAATTAATATCTAGTGTGCTCCTAAGGCAATTAAATATATAAATATAATCTTGAGTTGCTCTTAATCTCAATCAAGAACCCCCACGTCCGTGTGCTTATTTAACGTTAACGCTACCTGGGTTGGTTTCTGACCCAATGTAAGCCCGATCACGGACCAGACTTATATCAAATGGCCTCAATTGGTGCTTGTTTAATCAGGGCTTCCATCCGTGACGCGGTGGCAGTTACTATATGTGCTGCTGGTCACGGACCAGAAAGCATGTATCACACTCACTGAGGGGTGCCTGGAAAAACCAGCTCTGACAGGACAACTGCAGTCCTGCTTTTATCCTCAGGCAATTCTTCCAACGGCCTGAGTTTAGTAAGAGGCGCCATAGAGCTGCTAGGTCCGGTCACAACACCTCTTTGCAATTCTTCTAACAACCTGCCGCACAAAGCCCCCAGTATACAGCAGGAGCCTAAACACAGCCCCCGTATTACAGCAGGAACCTACACACAGCCCCCAGTGTACAGCAGGAGGATGCACACAGCCCACAGTATACAGCAGGGAGCCGCACACAACCACCAGTATAAAGCAGAAGGGAACACATAGTCCCCAGTATTATAGCAGGAGGTCACACATAGCTCCCCATATTACAGAAGGAGGCCCCACAGATTCGCCAGTATACAGCAGGAGCCTGCACACAGCCCCGAGTTTACAGCAGGAGCCCGTACACAGCCCCCAGTTTACAGCAGGAGCCCGTACACAGCCCCCAGTTTACAGCAGGAGCCCGTACACAGCCCCCAGTTTACAGCAGGAGCCCGTACACAGCCCCCAGTTTACAGCAGGAGCCCGTACACAGCCCCAGTTTACAGCAGGAGCCCGTACACAGCCCCCAGTTTACAGCAGGAGCCCGTACACAGCCCCCAGTTTACAGCAGGAGCCCATGCACAGCCCGCAGTTTACAGCAGGAGGTCGAACACAGCCCCAGTATACTTTATTACTATTATTATTCATTTATATAGCGCCATTGGTTCCATGGCGCTTTACATTAGAAGTGGGGGTAACAAGGACAAATACAGTACACATGAACAATCAAGGCTTGCTGATACACGATGGGAGAGGACCCTGTCCACAAGGGCTCACAGTCTACAGGGGTGGGAGAAGACATGATAGGAGGGGAAGCGCCAAGCGTGTAGTGGGGAGGCACTGGAACTCATCATAGGTTGTAGGCTTGTTGGAATAGATGAGTTTTCAGGTTCATTTTGAAACTCTTGAGGGTAGGCGAGTGTCTGACGTGCTGGGGAAGAGAATTCCAGAGTATGGCGGAGGCGCGGGAGAAGTCTTGTATGCGGTTGTGAGAGGATGAGATAAGGGGGGAGGAGAGAAGGAGTTCTTGTGAGGAGCGCAGGTTGCGTGTGGGTAGGTTTCGGGAGACCAGGTCAGAGATGTAAGGGGGGGACAGGTTGTGGATGGCTTTGTATGTCAGGGTTAGGACTTTAAATCGAGATCTCTGGAGAGTGGGGGGCCAGTGAAGGGCTTGGCGGAGGGGGGAGACAGGGGAATAGCAAGGAGGCAGGTGGATTAGGCGGGCAGCAGAGTTTAGGATAGAGCGGAGGGGTGCAAGGGAGGAAGCAGGGAGACCAGTGAGTAGTAGGTTGCAGTAGTCAAGGCGGGAGATGATGAGGGCGTGAACAAGAGTTTTGGCAGTGTCATGATTGAGGAAGGAGCAGATCCGGTAGATGTTCCTGAGCAGGAGGTGGCGAGGGCTTGGATGTGTGGCTTGAAGGAGAGGGAAGAGTCGAGGGTAACCCCAAGGCACTTGTCGTTGTGGACTGGGACTTGAGCAGTCGTTGACTAGGATGGACAGGTCCGGTAGAGGGGGAGTGCAGCTGGGGGGGAAGACGATGAACTCTGTTTTGTCCATGTTCAACTTGAGGAAGCGAGCAGAGAAGAAAGATGAGATGGCGGACAGGCATTGGAGATTTTAGACAGAAGGGGGGTGATGTCGGAGCCGGAGAGGTAGATCTGGGTGTCGTTGGCGTAGAGATGGTACTGGAGGCCATGGGACTCAATGAGTTGCCCTAGGCCGAGGGTGTAGATGGAGAAGAGTAATGGCCCCAGAACCGATCCCTGGGGGACGCCGACAGTAAGGGGGTAGGACGAGGAAGAGGTGTGGGAGTGGGTGACGCTGAAAGTGCGGTCTGTAAGGTATGAGGAGATCCAAGAGAGGGTGAGGTCAGTGATACCAAGGGATCCTAGGATTTGAAGTAGGACAGAGTGATCGACCGTGTCAAAGGCGGCAGAAAGGTCAAGGAGGAGGAGGACGGAGTAGTGTAGTTTACTCTTCGCGGTCAGTAGGTTGTTGGTGACTTTGGTTAGAGTGTTTCAGTGGAGTGAAGAGGTCAGAAACTGGATTGTAGGTGGTCGAAAGGGAGCAGGAGGATAGGTGGGAGGACAGTTCAGAATGGACGTATAGTTCAAGTAGTTTGGATGCGAAAGGGAGGAGAGATATGGGGCGGTAGTTAGCGACAGATGATGGGTCGAGGGAGGGTTTTTTGAGGATGGGTGAGATCAGGGCATGTTTGAAGGCTGAGAGAAAGATGCCGGTAGTGAGTAATAGGTTGAAGAGGTAAGTTAGGGCAGGGATGAGGACTGCGGTGAGGTTTAGGATGAAGTGGGAGGGGAATGGGTCGAGGGCGCAAGTGGTGAGGTGAGATCGTGATAGGAGGGAGGAGAGCTGATCTTCAGTCACGTTGGAGAAGCTTCCTTGGGTCAAAGAGGGTTGGGTGGTGATCGGGGTGGGTCGGGGGGACGTTGGGCTAAGCTTTCTCTAATTTTGTCAATCTTTTGTTTGAAGAAGGTGGCGAAGTCATCGGCGGAGATGAGGGGGGAAGGAGGAGGTGCCGGGGGACGGAGTAGGGAGTTGAAGGTTTTGAATAGTTGCTTGGGGTTTCGGGACAGTGTGTTGATTAAGGAAGAGAAGTAGGTTTGATTAGCAGCGGTGAGTGCGTCCTTAAAGTTGGAGAGGGATTGTTTGTACATGGTGAGGTGGGCTGCAGAGTGGGATTTCTTCCATCTCAGTTTGGCTATCCTGGACGCTCAACGTAGTTTTTTTGTGAGAGTGGTAAGCCAGGGTTGCCTGTGTGTGCGAGTTTTGGTGTCTGCGAGAGGGGTAGCATGATCGAGAGCCGCAGTTAGTGTGGAGTTATAGAGGGTGGAAGAAGCGTTGACGTCAGGTGAGGAGGCGAGGTCGGAGAGAGGGAGGAGGGAGTGAGAGAGTGAGTTGAAGTCGATGAGTTTAAGGTTTCTGTGAGGGTGACTGAGTTTCCGTAGAGGGGGGGAAGGTGAGGTGGGGGATAGAGCGTGGAGAAAGTCATCAGATTTTGGTCAGATTGGAAGAATGGTGAGTTTGAAAGGTCGGTGAGGGAACAGAGGCGGGTGAAGATAAGGTCAAGCGTATGGCCGTCTTTATGAGTGCCTGAAGAGGACCATTGGGAAAGGCCAAGGGAGGTGGTCAGTGATAGGAGTCGGGAGGGGGCGTCGATGGGGATGTTGAAGTCGCCCATGATGATCGTGGGGATGTCTGAGGAAAGGAAGTGGAGAAGGCAAGTGTTGAAGTGGTCGAGAAAGGGGTCGGTGGGTCCTGGGGGGCGGTAGATGACAGCGAACTGGAGGTTGCAGGGGGAGAAAATGTGGACTGAGTGCAGTTCGAAGGAGGGGAAGGTGATGGAGGGAGGGGGTGTAGTTGGGGTGAAGGAGCAGCTGTCGGACAGGAGTATACCTACACCACCACCGCAGGTGTTACTTGGGCAGGGTGTGTGGGAAAGAGTGAGTCCACCGTAGGAGAGTGCAGCAGGGGAGGCTGTATCAGTGGGGGTAAGCCAAGTTTCGGTGATGCCAAGGAATTTGAGTTTGTTGGTGATGAAGAGGTCGTGAGTGAAAGAGAGTTTGTTGCATACCGAGCGGGCGTTTTACAATGCTCCAGGCAGGGGGACTGCGGTTGGGTGAATGGGTATAAGGTTGTGGGGGACGCGAAAGTTTGTTTTGGGAGATGGGTACGTGTTGGAGGTGGGCAGAGGGATGTGGTGGGGGGCTCCAGGATTGGGGGATATGTCGCCTGCGAGTAGGAGAAGCAGCGAGAGGGTTAGAAGGTGGGAGCAGGAGAGTTTGCGTGATGACCGTGCGTGTGTGGAGAAGAGGGACTGGATGTGGAGGAATAGTTCGGAGAAAGGGGTGAGATGGATGGGTAGGAAGGAGGGAGAGATCACTACGGCTTTGGTGGGTGGAGGAATGTTCGGAGTTAGAAGGAAGTGAAGCAGGATGGGGGTTAGGGTGAAAAGGAGGGGAAACATTGTGGGTAGCAGTTAAGTGTGCAGATTTTAGTGGTAAGATATCGCAAGGGTGAGATGGGGCAGGGGAGGTGCGTGGACCAGGCGGGAGCAAGGTAAGCTAGGGGACAGGGTCGAGTTAGGGGGGGGGGGAGGTTGCCGGGGTCGGGGGAGGGTGACGGAGAGTGAGGAAGGGGAGGGGGGCAGGCAGAGCTGGGAGAAGCTGAGGAAGGGGTGCAGTCAAGGGTGGCACACGGATCAGGGTGTGATGTGCCCAGGAGAGGGGTGCAGTCAGGGGGTGGGGTGTGGCTTGGGATGGGATGCAGTCGTGGATTTGAGTAGCCAGGGGTGAGGTGTAGCCGGTGGTGTAAGACAGCTAGGGAAGTGGTGCAGCCAGGGACACAGAAAAAGCCAGGGATGGGATGCAGCCAGGGGCATGGTGCAACCAGGGGCGAGGTATAACTAGGGATGAGATGCAACCAGAGGTGAGGTGCAGCTGGGGGTTGAGATGCAGCCAGGGGTGAGATGCAGCAAGGGGTGGGATGCAGCTAGGGGGAGAGGCAACCAGAGGCGAGAAGCAGCCGGGGATGAGGTGCAGTCACTGATGAGATGATGAGATGAGGTGCAGTCATGGAGGAGGTGAGATTGCAGCTACGGATGAGATGGGGTGCGGCACAGGGTGAGATGAGATGCAGCACAGGATGAGGTGACGATGCAGCATAGGATGAGGTAGAGATGCAGGTGCAGCCATGGGTGGGATGAGAAGCAGCCACGGGTGAGATGAGATGCAGCCACGGGTGAAGTGAGATGGAGCCACGGGTGAGGTGAGATGCAGCCACGGGTGAGATGAGGTGGAACAACCAGTGGGGTGCAGGCAGGGATGTGATGCATCTGTGGGTGGGAAGCAGCCAGGACCAGAAAGCATGTATCACACTCACTGAGGGGTGCCTGGAAAAAACAGCTCTGACAGGGCAACTGCGGTCCTGCTTTTATCCTCAGGCGATTCTTGCTTCGGCCTGAGTTTAGTAAGAGGCGCCTTAGAGCTGCTAGGTCCGGTCACAACACCTCTTTGCAATTCTTCTAACAACCTGCCGCACAAAGCCCCCAGTATACAGCAGGAACCTGCACACAGCCCCCAGTATACAGCAGGAACCTGCACAAAGCCCCCAGTATACAGCAGGAGGATGCACACAGCCCCCAGTGTACAGCAGATATCCGCACACAACCACCAGTATAAAGCAGAAGGGAACACATAGTCCCCAGTATTATAGCAGGAGGTCACACATAGCTCCCCATATTACAGCAGGAGGCCCCGCAGATTCCCCAGTATACAGCAGAAGGCTGCACAAAGTCCCCAGTATACAGCATGAGCCTGAACACAGCCCCCAGTATTACAGCAGGAGCCCATACACAGCCCCCAGTATACAGCAGGAGGTCACACACAGCCCCAAGTATACAGCAGGAGGCCGCACACAGCCCCAGTATACAGCAGGGAGTCACACACAGACCCCAGTATAAAGCAGAAGGGAACACATAGCCCCTGTATTATAGCCGAAGGCCACACACAGCCCCCAGTATTGCAGCAGGAGGCCGCACAGAGTCCCCAGTATACAGCAGAAGGCCACACACAGCCCCCAGTTTACTGCAGGAGTCCATACACAGCCCCAGTATACAGCAGGAGGCCTGCACACAGCCCCCAGTATACAGCAGGAGCCTGTACACAGCCCCCAGTATACAGCAGGAGCCTGTACACAGCCCCCAGTATACAGCAGGAGCCTGTACACAGCCCCCAGTATACAGCAGGAGCCTGTACACAGCCCACAGTATACAGCAGGAGCCTGTACACAGCCCACAGTATACAGCAGGAGCCTGTACACAGCCCACAGTATACAGCAGGAGCCTGTACACAGCCCCCAGTATACAGCAGGAGGTTGCACACAGCCCACAGTATACAGCAGGAGCCTGTACACAGCACACAGTATACAGCAGGAGGTTGCACACAGCCCCCAGTATACAGCAGGAGGTTGCACACAGCCCCCAGTATACAGCAGGAGCCTGTACACAGCCCACAGTATACAGCAGGAGGTTGCACACAGCCCCCAGTATACAGCAGGAGGTTGCACACAGCCCCCAGTATACAGCAAGAGGTTGCACACAGCCCACAGTATACAGCAGGAGGTTGCACACAGCCCCAGTTTACAGCAGGAGCCCGTACACAGCCCCAGTTTACAGCAGGAGCCCGTACACAGCCCCCAGTTTACAGCAGGAGCCCGTACACAGCCCCAGTTTACAGCAGGAGCCCGTACACAGCCCCCAGTTTACAGCAGGAGCCCGTACACAGCCCCCAGTTTACAGCAGGAGCCCATGCACAGCCCGCAGTTTACAGCAGGAGGTCGAACACAGCCCCAGTATACTTTATTACTATTATTATTCATTTATATAGCGCCATTGGTTCCATGGCGCTTTACATTAGAAGTGGGGGTAACAAGGACAAATACAGTACACATGAACAATCAAGGCTTGCTGATACACGATGGGAGAGGACCCTGTCCACAAGGGCTCACAGTCTACAGGGGTGGGAGAAGACATGATAGGAGGGGAAGCGCCAAGCGTGTAGTGGGGAGGCACTGGAACTCATCATAGGTTGTAGGCTTGTTGGAATAGATGAGTTTTCAGGTTCATTTTGAAACTCTTGAGGGTAGGCGAGTGTCTGACGTGCTGGGGAAGAGAATTCCAGAGTATGGCGGAGGCGCGGGAGAAGTCTTGTATGCGGTTGTGAGAGGATGAGATAAGGGGGGAGGAGAGAAGGAGTTCTTGTGAGGAGCGCAGGTTGCGTGTGGGTAGGTTTCGGGAGACCAGGTCAGAGATGTAAGGGGGGGGACAGGTTGTGGATGGCTTTGTATGTCAGGGTTAGGACTTTAAATCGAGATCTCTGGAGAGTGGGGGGCCAGTGAAGGGCTTGGCGGAGGGGGGAGACAGGGGAATAGCAAGGAGGCAGGTGGATTAGGCGGGCAGCAGAGTTTAGGATAGAGCGGAGGGGTGCAAGGGAGGAAGCAGGGAGACCAGTGAGTAGTAGGTTGCAGTAGTCAAGGCGGGAGATGATGAGGGCGTGAACAAGAGTTTTGGCAGTGTCATGATTGAGGAAGGAGCAGATCCGGTAGATGTTCCTGAGCAGGAGGTGGCGAGGGCTTGGATGTGTGGCTTGAAGGAGAGGGAAGAGTCGAGGGTAACCCCAAGGCACTTGTCGTTGTGGACTGGGACTTGAGCAGTCGTTGACTAGGATGGACAGGTCCGGTAGAGGGGGAGTGCAGCTGGGGGGGAAGACGATGAACTCTGTTTTGTCCATGTTCAACTTGAGGAAGCGAGCAGAGAAGAAAGATGAGATGGCGGACAGGCATTGGAGATTTTAGACAGAAGGGGGGTGATGTCGGAGCCGGAGAGGTAGATCTGGGTGTCGTTGGCGTAGAGATGGTACTGGAGGCCATGGGACTCAATGAGTTGCCCTAGGCCGAGGGTGTAGATGGAGAAGAGTAATGGCCCCAGAACCGATCCCTGGGGGACGCCGACAGTAAGGGGGTAGGACGAGGAAGAGGTGTGGGAGTGGGTGACGCTGAAAGTGCGGTCTGTAAGGTATGAGGAGATCCAAGAGAGGGTGAGGTCAGTGATACCAAGGGATCCTAGGATTTGAAGTAGGACAGAGTGATCGACCGTGTCAAAGGCGGCAGAAAGGTCAAGGAGGAGGAGGACGGAGTAGTGTAGTTTACTCTTCGCGGTCAGTAGGTTGTTGGTGACTTTGGTTAGGGCTGTTTCAGTGGAGTGAAGAGGTCAGAAACTGGATTGTAGGTGGTCGAAAGGGAGCAGGAGGATAGGTGGGAGGACAGTTCAGAATGGACGTATAGTTCAAGTAGTTTGGATGCGAAAGGGAGGAGAGATATGGGGCGGTAGTTAGCGACAGATGATGGGTCGAGGGAGGGTTTTTTGAGGATGGGTGAGATCAGGGCATGTTTGAAGGCTGAGAGAAAGATGCCGGTAGTGAGTAATAGGTTGAAGAGGTAAGTTAGGGCAGGGATGAGGACTGCGGTGAGGTTTAGGATGAAGTGGGAGGGGAATGGGTCGAGGGCGCAAGTGGTGAGGTGAGATCGTGATAGGAGGGAGGAGAGCTGATCTTCAGTCACGTTGGAGAAGCTTCCTTGGGTCAAAGAGGGTTGGGTGGTGATCGGGGTGGGTCGGGGGGACGTTGGGCTAAGCTTTCTCTAATTTTGTCAATCTTTTGTTTGAAGAAGGTGGCGAAGTCATCGGCGGAGATGAGGGGGGAAGGAGGAGGTGCCGGGGGACGGAGTAGGGAGTTGAAGGTTTTGAATAGTTGCTTGGGGTTTCGGGACAGTGTGTTGATTAAGGAAGAGAAGTAGGTTTGATTAGCGGCGGTGAGTGCGTCCTTAAAGTTGGAGAGGGATTGTTTGTACATGGTGAGGTGGGCTGCAGAGTGGGATTTCTTCCATCTCAGTTTGGCTATCCTGGACGCTCAACGTAGTTTTTTTGTGAGAGTGGTAAGCCAGGGTTGCCTGTGTGTGCGAGTTTTGGTGTCTGCGAGAGGGGTAGCATGATCGAGAGCCGCAGTTAGTGTGGAGTTATAGAGGGTGGAAGAAGCGTTGACGTCAGGTGAGGAGGCGAGGTCGGAGAGAGGGAGGAGGGAGTGAGAGAGTGAGTTGAAGTCGATGAGTTTAAGGTTTCTGTGAGGGTGACTGAGTTTCCGTAGAGGGGGGGAAGGTGAGGTGGGGGATAGAGCGTGGAGAAAGTCATCAGATTTTGGTCAGATTGGAAGAATGGTGAGTTTGAAAGGTCGGTGAGGGAACAGAGGCGGGTGAAGATAAGGTCAAGCGTATGGCCGTCTTTATGAGTGCCTGAAGAGGACCATTGGGAAAGGCCAAGGGAGGTGGTCAGTGATAGGAGTCGGGAGGGGGCGTCGATGGGGATGTTGAAGTCGCCCATGATGATCGTGGGGATGTCTGAGGAAAGGAAGTGGAGAAGGCAAGTGTTGAAGTGGTCGAGAAAGGGGTCGGTGGGTCCTGGGGGGGGGTAGATGACAGCGAACTGGAGGTTGCAGGGCCCACAGTATACAGCAGGAGCCTGTACACAGCCCACAGTATACAGCAGGAGCCTGTACACAGCCCACAGTATACAGCAGGAGCCTGTACACAGCCCACAGTATACAGCAGGAGCCTGTACACAGCCCCAGTATACAGCAGGAGGTTGCACACAGCCCACAGTATACAGCAGGAGCCTGTACACAGCACACAGTATACAGCAGGAGGTTGCACACAGCCCCCAGTATACAGCAGGAGGTTGCACACAGCCCCCAGTATACAGCAGGAGGTTGCACACAGCCCCCAGTATACAGCAGGAGGTTGCACACAGCCCCCAGTATACAGCAAGAGGTTGCACACAGCCCACAGTATACAGCAGGAGGTTGCACACAGCCCACAGTATACAGCAGGAGGTTGCACACAGCCCACAGTATACAGCAGGAGCCTGTACACAGCCCACAGTATACAGCAGGAGCCTGTACACAGCCCACAGTATACAGCAGGAGCCTGTACACAGCCCACAGTATACAGCAGGAGGTTGCACACAGCCCACAGTATACAGCAGGAGGTTGCACACAGCCCACAGTATACAGCAGGAGGTTGCACACAGCCCACAGTATACAGCAGGAGGTTGCACACAGCCCCCAGTATACAGCAAGAGGTTGCACACAGCCCCCAGTATACAGCAGGAGGTTGCACACCGCCCACAGTATACAGCAGGAGCCTGTACACAGCCCCCAGTATACAGCAGGAGGTTGCACACAGCCCCCAGTATACAGCAGGAGGTTGCACACAGCCCCCAGTATACAGCAGGAGCCTGTACACAGCCCACAGTATACAGCAGGAGGCAGCACACAGCCCACAGTATACAGCAGGAGCCTGTACACAGCCCACAGTATACAGCAGGAGGCAGCACACAGCCCACAGTATACAGCAGGAGGCAGCACACAGCCCACAGTATACAGCAGGAGCCTGTACACAGCCCACAGTATACAGCAGGAGGTTGCACACAGCCCACAGTATACAGCAGGAGGCAGCACACAGCCCACAGTATACAGCAGGAGCCTGTACACAGCCCACAGTATACAGCAGGAGGTTGCACACAGCTATTTACTTTATGAATTTTATGTGCAAAATATTTTTTTGTTAACCCACTGTATTTTGTTTTAGCTCAGAACAGTTAGTTACTATCCCAGGCAACGCCAGGTGCTTCAATAAGTATATAATAAAAAAGATACAAACTATAGAGAATTTGATAAATAATTATAATAAAAACATTGAAGAGGTTTTCCGGGTCCATAGTGTTGATAAACACCAACATTCTAAGATTAGCGATCAACTCTCCGGACCAATTCATTATTGATTTTGTGCTTTCTTTCTCCAATGCACGTTTCGCCTTGACTTTCTCAGGGGCCAGTTTTTGTGGAAATGAAGTCATCACCTAAAGTGAATCTAACAATTAACAATGAGTATATTATTACCGGGTGAAGGCTTTGATTGAATGGCAATGAGTGCATGGTCTGTCAGTCGCTGGCATACTAGTCTGCACTCCACACTATACACTAAATTACCATATTCTGGCTCTGTGATGTTACATGTCACATACTATCCTTTAATTTCTATTTTCCTCACTGATCTCACCATGAAATGCATTTTCTACTTGAATAAACCAAGTTGCTTCAATTCCACAAAAAAAAATCAATGAATTCTGCACTAAAATTTTGTGAATTTTGAAAAAGTCGAATTTTAATGTTTAGCCAAAAACATCTGAAAATTCCAAACCCTTTACACAATGACGAAGACAGAACGAAAGAAAAAAAACTCGAGACAAAAACAGGCAAATACATAAAACTTTAAAAAAAGAACAAAAACTAGACAAAAAGCACAAAAGCAATAATTAGTTCCAGTCCAAAGAGCAGCTTTTTTTGTAAATAATCTAGCAACCTTTTTGCACCGTTTTTAATAATTTGATGTAAGAAGCAAAAACCATAAGACAAGAAAATAAGTAACTTAAAAGAATGCAAACTATCAAATCAGGCCATAAACTATGTTCACACATGAAAAGAAAAACGTAGGGCACCGTTACACGACGTAACATTGCTTGCAATGTCACTGGCAATTTGCAGTGAAATCATGGACACATTGTTCTATTTTGTTGCTGTGTACAAATGTAACAATGTGTCCATGATTTCACTGCAACCAGCAAATTGCCAGTGACATTGCCTGCAATGTTACGTCGCGTAACGGTGCCCTAAGACACATAAAATAAAATAATGTAATTTTACTGAACAATATTAAATACAATAGTACATGCAAGGTGAGGACACTGGAATAACAAACAGGTGCGTATAGACATCAGATGGGTGAATGCATAGAACAATGCATTACTAATGTAGTCAGAACTGTCATGCCTCGGGATTTGACCGTGTGATGTGTGGTTGATTTCATTCTCCGCTGAAGGACAACATGGTCAATCCCTGTCCAAGTGCTGATTGTCTTCTACATTTGCTTCTCCCCTTTTGGTTTGCAGACAGCAGGTATTCTCATTTGCTTATTTACTCTGCACTATCATATCCCAGGAGGGGCTATTTATACCTTCCTCTTGCTGGCTTTCAGTGCTGGCTATATTTCTATGTTGATCCTGCTAAGGAGCTCCAGCCTTGCTGATAAGGATTTTTACCTGCCGGACACAGACCAGCTTGGTATTTACCATTTGCTATCTCACTGTTACATTCACAGGGTATGTTAATGTAAAGTGGACTCACTAGACCACTGGTGGAACCGTGGAAAAACTAGAGGAAAGAGACAGCTCACATAGGGTCTTAACCAATTAAACAAAGATGTAGAAGTATTAGCAAGCGAGCTCACCTTGTGTGGTTGTGTGTGACACAAACACTACACACGCCTCGGCTGCAGCAAACCACCCGTGAGTCAGGTAAAAATAGGTTATAGAGATGGATGGAGATATCGCGCCACCAACCAAGACCAGATATCAGTCCAAGTAGAAGAAAGAGCCTTTATTCCTACGCGTTTCGTGAAGCTTCTCCCTGAAGAAGTGTGGGGTGCCACACGAAACACGTAGGAATAAAGGCTCTTTCTTCTACTTGGACTGACATCTGGTCTTCATTGGCGGCGCAATATCTCCATCCATCTCTATAACCTATTTTTACTAGACCACTGGTGGAGCAGGGGTAGCTGAATACCCAATACTCAGGAGACAGGAGAGTGACTTTCATAAAACCAATTTATTAAGCAAAATTTCACAATGAGGAAGGTGCCAGAGAGGAGGACCCTCTGAATCGCGACTCTGTACCATGCAGTGGAGCATCGGCAAAGGCTAACCCCTGTACAGGGATTCCCCTGTCAAAACAACAGGAGGCCTGAATGACGCAAATCCCAGACTAGAGGGGCGACCTGTACAGACCGGACAGTAGATGTGGAGGAATTGTAGAATACTGGCTCTGCCGATGAAATGAATCCTGGAAGCCCCGGTCGATCCAGGAGAGATGATCAAGCTGTTGCAGGAAACTGGATGATCCTGTGCACATCAGGAGAGTCCTGGACAGCCCAAGGAATCTGTGGAGACAGAAATATTATAATCAAATGGAAACAAGGCAGCAGATTTTTTAGTGCAGAGTTCAGCAGATTGTGTGGGCCTGAGCAAAGGCAACGATTTCCAGATGAATGAACATGTTGACCAGGCACCTTCCATAGGGGGAGGATGCCTTTTATGCTCAGAGCAGCAGCACTCAGCAAAGACCTAATGGGGAACAGGTATATTGCTTCTATAAGTGTGTGCAGGACGCCGGGTGTCTTAAGAACATTCCCAGGAGACCTGCCAAGAGGGTGCAGGTTTCTAGCAGAGAAGGAGACAGATGACCGCATGGAACCATGGCCAGGGTGAGCACAACCAGTAAGTTGCGAAGTGAGCGCCAATCTCCCTGCTTGGCAGAGACCGGCTCTGGGGCCGAGGGCATGACACTCACTTATCTAGCCCACTTCTTTCTCCTATTGGTGGTCAGGTTGAGGAAGGTTACCCTAGCTTGTAGTTGCTACGTCACCTTTTTCCACTTGTGCACATATTTTATGTTTCCACACCTTGTATATTTGCCTATCTTGTCCCATTTCCCTCTCCTGGGTTATCTTCCTTCTGGTTCCTAAGGGGGTACAAGGAACAACTAAATAACTTTTCAGCCAGCCAGGTCTGGAGTTGTGGTTGCCTACGATTGCAACTAGGGATATTCCAGTCTGTACAGGAGCAATTAGGTGTTGTGTATCTAAGGTTACTAGTCAGTACAGGAACCAGATGAGGCAGGTACAGTAGGTAGGAGATAAGGTTTATTTATCCAAGTTGGAAAACTAATGTGCGTAAGAACAATATTGCAAATGTATACCTAGAATACGTTGAATTCAGGGTAGAAGTTTTAAAAGAGCATATTCATAACCCAGCAAAGTTAGAAATAAGTATAAGATGACAAAGTAAGAGAATAAATAAGAAGGTACAATGCAGTAAACCTCATGTGATGCACGTTTCACATCTGGCTTCTTCAAGGGGTGAGGAGCAACTGAGTAGCCCAGACTATTTGTATGTATAAGGAGCAATCAGTCTAGTGCTAGCATAAGAAACCAATTAGATTAATCAAGGATTGCTGCATAGAGGAGAAAAACCTCCATAGGAGCAGTGGAGAAAGAGAGATTGCATGGAACACAAAAGCATCAAAAACAGTGTGTATATAATGATTTACAATGAATATACACAAGAGGAAGGCGTATAAGGATATACAACTGCAAAGAATATGACTGTAGATGTAATAATCCCTAAGAGAAATATATAATATGAATAAATAGATAATAAATACCATAAGGTGAATAATAAAGTGCACGATACACAGTACGAACACAGAAATACAACAGATCTGAACATAAGAAGACAAGGTATAAAATACATAGAGAAGCATGAATGACAATCAGTATGCAAAAAACAACACCAATAAATATACATTGTACCATATAGAATATTATTATTAGGTATTTATATAGCGCTATTAGGATACATGGCGCTGTACAAGTTAGAGGGTAGACAAAGACAAGTCGTCAAATCGACAAATCAATCATACGGGTACAGCAGGGCCGGGGATCCTGTCCGCGATGGCTCACAGTCTATAGGGGGTGGGGAGGGAGACAGTAGGAGGGGGAGAGGTGAGATGGGGCAGTGGATAGGGTCTCAGTGTGGGTTATAGGCTTGTAGGAAGAGGTGGGTCTTCAGGTTTTTCTTAAATAAATTGCATAATACGTCACATAGACCAAACTCTAAATATAACTAAATATAATGTCGCATATAAAAAGGAGGCAATGCTACATAAATAATATAATAATAAAAAGAGAGTGCTGCACACAACAAACAGCAAAAAGCTGCAAACACACAATGTGAATAATGTGCAAACGTGAGAAAAAAAGGAAGAAGGATAGAAACATACAACATAAACGAGAAAAATGTCGTCTAAATATATTCACACAAGTCCTAAAAAGAGAAACTCCCGAAATAGAGGAAAATATAAGATATAATAGGAATCTCCATACAAAGCTTTATCATATAGAAATGAATGAAAGTATCAATCCACAGGAGAAGATAGAAATATCCAATATCATGAGCGAAACCAAATCCACCATCAGGAATGTGAAGAATAAAATGCCGCCCTGGACAAGACATAACGGAAGAAAGGAAAGACGTCAGGAAGAACCGGAGAGGAAAACCTCAGACATGAGGGAGATCATTGCATAGAAATCCCAGGACCCTCAGAAGATGGAGGACGACATTAGAGCGAACAAGATCCATCCGGCATCTGCATTCTCTTTTTTACATCACTTTTCTTTTTTGTCCTTCTTTTTTGTGCCAAATCCTTCAAAATGGCGCATGCACATTAATGAATGTGTCACGAAATAAATGCTTTTTTTGTCTTTTACTGGAGATGATCAAATCTTTTCCATTTATATTTTCTGCATTTGATGTTTTTTTGCCTCAAAAATTGATTCACAATTAAACGATTTGCCATGGCTTACAATACAAAGTATTAAATTGTGTAACAGAAAAATAATGACCCCTGCACCCAAAGAGCGCGTCTGTGTGAACACGCTCACGCCACCAAACAATCTAATACAAAAAACATTTGTCCATAAAACGTGTAAGTACTCTGCAGTAAAAAAGTTTAAAATACAAGTGCAGTAAAAAATATATAAATAAACAAGGTACTTGATTCATATGTTTTTTGCGCATAAAATGTACTTCAAGCTGCCTCACCTCATCACGGTGTACCCATATCGAATCAGTCCTATCTGTTGTATTAAAAACCTGATCAAGTAATGTGTATCAAGTGAACAGGGTCCAAACAGGTCCAGTGTCCGATATGGACTGAGGTTGAAAGCAGCTGTTTGTGTGCAGAGCCCAAGGTGAGGGGCGGGGAACTCACATCTCTTGCTAAGCAAGAGGCAAATTTACAGAAAAATAATGAACCCTGTTTACTTGATACACATTACATGATCAGGTTTTTTAATACAACAGATAGGACTGTTTCGATATGGGTACACCGTGATGAGGTGAAGCAGCTTGAAGTACATTTTATGTGCAAAAAACGTATGGACCAAGTACCTTGTTTAAAATGCAAATGCAGTAAAAAAAATATAAATAAACTTTTTTACTGCAGAGTACTTACACGTTTTATGGACAAGATTTTTTGTATTTGTATTAGATTGTTTGGCGGTGTGAGCGTGTTCACACAGACACGTTCTTTGTGTGCAGGGTTCATTATTTTTCTGTAAATTTGCCTCTTGCTTAACAAGAGATGTGAGTTCCCTGCCCCTCACCTTGGGCTCTGCACACAAAAAGCTGCTTTCAACCTCAGTCCATATCGGACACTGGACCTATTTGGACCCTGTTCACTTTATACACATTACTTGATCAGGTTTTTAATACAACAGATAGGACTGCTTCGATATGGGTACACCGTGATGAGGTGAAGCAGCTTGAAGTACATTTTATGTGCAAAAAACGTATGGACCAAGTACCTTGTCTATTTATATACTTGTTACTGCACTTGCATTTTAAACTTTTTTTACTGCAGAGTACTTTACACGTTTTATAGACAAAATGTTTGTATTTGTATTAAATTGTGTAACAGTCTGAGGTCTCCCAGGACTGCGTCCAACACTCTTCAAGCTCTATAACAGAAACAACCCAGCCTTCGTAATGCCAAAGTGGCTTCACCATACAAAGTAATGAGGACCAGCCCATTCTAGAACATTAGAGCTCACTGACAGACTGTTCAGGTTTTCTAAAATTATTACTCCTCATAGTCTTCTCTGATCAGGTTGACTGTTCTCTGCAGAACATTGACTGAAACAGATGGTGTCACTGACAGAGGTAACATCAGACATGTATCTAAGTTTTCTGGCACCCAAGACAAGAATTCAGTCTGAACACCCCCCTCAGCAGTCTGAGTGATCGCCAGGTGAACAATCATTGATATGTGATTCTCACCCTTGCAGTCAGGTGCTGATGAGCTGCTAACAGAGAAGCCATCACATGACTGTAAGGAGAGGCCACGTGTGACCGCTGGAACCAGCAAGAGCTAAATCCTGACAGTGAGTACAATACACACTGTAGGAATGGGTTACTGGGCTTAATGTTATAATTGCAGGACATATCCAGGTTTGAGATGAGTCTATCGTCCCTCTAGGTGACTGCAGGCCTCTGACTTCTCACAGTGCGTGCACTGCGCACTGTCAGGTTTCTCTTGTGCTAATGGCAAGATCGGACAGTTGTGTGAGCACAAGTATGAGATTTATCTGACCACATTCTCACTAGACATTTCTGGCCTCACTCAACTCATTTTCTTGATCGAGGCCTCACACGTTTAGTCATCACGTGACTGCATGTATGTAAATCACATACTTGTGATTTTGTGAACTCTGACTCTCACCACCGGCACCAGAGACTCCAGTAGACAGTCTGTGCACGGTGAGAAGTCAGAAGTCTAGAGTGACTGCAGACATATTCCAGACTTGGACAACCTCTTTAATGCTCCTAACAAATAAAAACTTTTGTAACCACGGCACAAAACTTTATTAACATAGCCATATCTAATGTACTCTTACAAGTTATGGATTGTTACTAGTGATGAGCGAGCATGCTCGCCACTACTCGGTACTCGCACGAGTATCACTGTACTCGGGCGACTCGCCGAGCACCGAGTAATCTCGCGATACTCGTGCTGTGCTCGTGGTCGTCATCTCTGCATGTTGGCACTCTTTTGAGAGCCAGCCCACATGCAGGGATTGGCTGGCAGACCACTGCAATGCCACAGCCCTGTTAGTTGTGGCATAGCAGTGATTGGCCGCCCTGCACAGCGTCACCGAGCCTTTATAACTCCCGGCGCGCTGTGCTCGGCACACAGCCATCCAGACAGTGAGTGTAGGGAGAGTGTCTGCTGCTGATTAGGGACAGATTTGCGGCCCTCATAGGTAGATCCGGAGCAGGGATGCAAACTGCTGCTGCTGACCACAACAGTCCTTCTCAGGACTAATCTAGGAGGATATAGGCAGGGTGATACAGATTGGAATCCAAGCTTTTCTGTGACCATTAGAGTCACCACACTCTTGTACGTACTACCTTAATACAGGTTAGGGACTAAAATCGTCTCCTGAAACCATTACAGTCACCAGACAGGTGTACGTACTACCTTAATACAGGTTAGGGAACTAAGATCCTAACTCTTGTCATCTCAACAGTCACCACACTGTTGTACGTCATACCTTTATACAGGTTAGGGAACTAAAATCCTAATCTCCTGTGACCTCAACAGTCACCAGACAGTTGTCGCTCTATACAGGCAAAATGCGCAAAGGCGTTGGCAAGGAACAAGGAAGTGGACGTGATGGTGGTGCAGGCAGAGGCCGAGGTCGTGTGCAAGCACTCATTTCGCAACAACAAAGGGCCACATCTCCTCGCTCGCACGTCCTGTCCCAAATTCTTGGGGCCCGCAGCAGTACACCACTGTTGAACCAAGACCAGTGTCAACAGGTTGTTACTTGGATAGCGGATAATGCTTCAAGTCAGATGGGCACCTCCACAAACACCCTGTCTTCCACACGGTCAATTGTCAGTAGCCGTGATACTGCACCGCACATTTCCCAACCTGATCCTCCTTCCTACCACCTGGCCGAGTACATGTCCACGGACATTACTGATCCCACACTAGGACACTCAGAAGAGCTGTTCACGTATCCATTTGCAGAATCTGGCCTGTCGCCACCTCCTCTTGAAGTGGGTGATGAGGAGATCATATGTACAGATGCCCAAATATTTGAGCAGCCACGTTATGACGAACGGAACGTTGTCAAAGTGTCTCAACAAGGGGTGGACGATGATGAGACACAATTGCCAGGAAGTCAGGAGGAGGATCAGGGTGCGGAAGTGGAAGACGACGTGGTGGATGATCCAGTAGCTGACCCAACATGGCAGGAGGATATGCAGAGCGAGGACAGCAGTGCACAGGGGGAGGGAGGCTTAGCATCACAACAGGCAGTACGAAGCAGGGTTGCGTCCGCAGGCAGAAGGCAGGCAACCGTTCCCCGGAACAACAACACGACTCAAGGTGCCTGTGCAAATGTTCGGTCTTCCCGAGTCTGGGGAGTTTTTTAAGTTGGCTCCAGAAGACTCTAAAAAGGCCATTTGCCACACCTGCCATGCCAGTATCAGCAGGGGTACGAAAACTAGCAGCCTGACCACCACCAGCATGATCAGGCACATGTCAGCCAAGCACCCGACTTTGTGGGAAGTACCACAGAGTCGAGGAGCGGTGCTTGCTGATGTCACTGCTACGTCTTCGCCTGTTGTGCATGCAAGCCAATCCCCTGTCCATGCTGGCCGCGAACAAGCCACCGACCCTGCACCTGAAGTTGCCCACGCACAAATTACACCACCATCAAGCACGTCCTTGTCCCATCGCAGCTTTCAATTATCCATTCAGCAAACATTTGAACGAAGGCGCAAATACGCTGCCAACGCCCCACATGCCACAGTCCTGAATGATCACATTTCGCGACTCATAGCGCTAGAAATGTTGCCTTTCCGGCTGGTGGAGACGGAAGCATTCCGCGACCTGATGGCGGCTGCTGTCCCACGTTACTCGGTCCCCAGCCTACACTATTTCTCCAGATGTGCCGTCCCCGCATTGCATAACCACGTGTCCAACAGCATCACACGTGCCCTGAACAATGCTGTTTCAGCCAAAGTCCACCTAACCACAGACACGTGGACAAGTGCTTGTGGGCAAGGCCGCTACATCTCCTTGACGGCACACTGGATTAATATTGTGGAGGCTGGGACCCAGTCTGAGCGAGGGACTGAACACGTCCTTCCCACACCAAGGATAGCAGGCCCTACCTCTGTCAGGGTTTCACCGACACTCTACAGCTCCGGAATGTCATGCTCTTCAGCCTCCTCCTGCGCATCCTCATCCACTGTACCCTCCACACCAGTCCCAAGCTGGAAGCACTGCAGCACTGCCTCTGCAAAGCGGCAACAGGCTGTGCTGAAGCTAGTCTGCATAGGTGACAAACCCCACAATGCAGAAGAGGTGTGGACAGCTCTGAAACAGCAGGCAGATCACTGGCTCACACCTCTGAACCTAAAGCCAGGAAAGGTCGTGTGTGACAATGGCCGGAACCTGGTGGCAGCTTTGAGGCGAGGGCAGCTGACGCATGTTCCATGCGTGGCCCATGTGCTCAACCTGGTGGTTCAGAGGTTTGTGAAGTCATACCCGGAGGTGTCTGACCTGCTGGTAAAAGTTCGGCGTCTGTCTGCACATTTTCGCAAGTCACCTGCTGCTTCAGCCGGCCTTGCAAGCTTTCAGCGCCGTTTGCATCTTCCGGCCCACAGACTGGTGTGTGATGTCCCCACGCGTTGGAATTCAACGCTGCACATGTTGGTCAGGATATGTGAGCAGAAGAGGGCAGTTGTGGACTACCTGCATCACCTAAGCCGTCGGGAAATGGGTCAAACTCCACACATAACACCTGAGGAGTGGAGATGGATGTCGGACCTATGCACCGTCCTCCAAAACTTTGAGGACTCCACCCAGATGGTGAGCGGTGATGACGCCATTATTAGCGTCACCATACCACTACTCTGCCTTCTAAAACGGTCTCTGCTGAAAAACAAAGAGGATGCATTGCAGGCCGAGCGCGATGACTTAGAGCAAGAAACTGTAGTGGGTGTGGGTGAAAACACACAGCCCAGCCTCATCTCATCACAACGTGCAGTGGAGGACTATGACGAGGAGGAGGAGGATGAAGACATGGAGCAACTCTCTGGCCAAATTGAGGATATGACATGCACACCAGTCATACCCTCGATTCAGCGTGGCTGGCCAGAGGACAGGGAAGATGAGGAGGAGGAGGAGGAGGACAGCATGTTCAGTCATCGTGTTGGTCTGGATACTGAAGTGATGGCTGTTAAGAGTCTGGCGCACATGGCTGACTTTATGGTAAGCTGCCTGTCTCGTGACCCTCGCGTTCAGAACATCTTGGCCGACAATCAGTACTGGTTGGCAACACTCTTAGACCCACGCTACAAGGAGAACTTTATGTCTCTCATTCCTGAGGCGGAGAGGTCAGCCAAAATGCAGCAGTTCCACAGGGCCATAGTCACGGAAGTTGTCAAATCATTCCCCTCACAAAACGCTAGCGGCATAGGTCAGGATTCGGTGGACAACCAAGGCGTACGGCCGAGAGGGGCACAAGTCCAATCCGCCAGAGGCAGGGGAACTGTCTTTACGATGTGGGACAGTTTTCTCAGCCCCTCACGTACCACAGCCCCTGAGGTGCGGGGTAGTGCCACCAGAAATGCTAAGTTTGGGCAGATGCTGAAGGAGTACCTTGCAGATCGAACAACTGTACTGCGAGATTCCTCGGTGCCTTTCAATTATTGGGTCTCCAAGCTCGACACGTGGCATGAATTGGCTCTCTACGCCTTGGAAGTCCTGGCCTGCCCTGCCGCTAGCGTTTTATCAGAGCGTGTTTTCAGTGCTGCAGGTGGAATCATCACTGATAAACGCACCCGCCTGTCAACTGAAAATGCGGACAGGCTGACTCTGATCAAGATGAACAAGGGTTGGATTGGGCCAGACTTCACCACACCACCAGCAAATGACAACTGAATTAAAATTTTGTTATTTGAATTTGACATGTACCTCCACTCACCCATGGGTACACACTTCCGGACTTTGGCTAATCGCTGGACTGCTCCTCCTTTTCTTCATGTGACACCATGATGACCGTTAGAATAGTTAGGCTCTTGTTTGAGGTATACCCGCAGTGGTAAATTTTTTCGCCCATTCTGTTAGAATGGGCATTACAACGACAGGAGACCCGCTCCTTTTCAATGGGAAAAATGTTTTTAGGCACTCCTGCACGTCTCTATCCAGGGACAAAGAGGAGCCTCCCAATTTTTGGCTGCCCTGACCAAAGGGCTATACTACAATACACCCACTTCAGGGTTACAGGCCCTACTACATGTCTGTATGCATGGGTCATTGTTGAACCTCCCAATTTTTGGCTGCCCTGGCCAAAGGCCTATACTACAATACACCCAGTTCTTCTTTACAGGCCCTCCTGCACGTCTCTATCCAGGGACAATGAGGAGCCTCCCAATTTTTGGCTGCCCTGGCCAGAGGGCTATACTAAAATACACCCACTTGAGGGTTACAGGCCCTACTACATGTCTGTATGCATGGGTCATTGTTGAACCTCCCAATTTTTGGCTGCCCTGGCCAAAGGGCTATACTACAATACACCCACTTGAGGGTTACAGGCCCTACTACATGTCTGTATGCATGGGTCATTGTTGAACCTACCAATTTTTGGCTACACTGACCAAAGGGCTATACTACAATACACCCACTTGAGGGTTACAGGCCCTCCTGCACGTCTCTATCCAGGCACAAAGAGGAGCCTCCCAATTTTTGGCTGACCTGACCAAAGGGCTATACTACAATACACCCAGTTCTTGTTTACAGGCCATCCTGCACGTCTCTATCCAGGGACAAAGAGGAGCCTCCCAATTTTTGGCTGCCCTGACCAAAGGGCTATACTACAATACACCCACTTCAGGGTTACAGGCCCTACTACATGTCTGTATGCATGGGTCATTGTTGAACCTCCCAATTTTTGGCTGCCCTGGCCAAAGGCCTATACTACAATACACCCAGTTCTTGTTTACAGGCCATCCTGCACGTCTCTATCCAGGGACAAAGAGGAGCCTCCCAATTTTTGGCTGCCCTGACCAAAGGGCTATACTACAATACACCCAGTTCTTCTTTACAGGCCATCCTGCACGTCTCTATCCAGGGACAATGAGGAGCCTCACAATTTTTGGCTGCCCTGACCAAAGGGCAATACTACAATACACCCACTTGAGGGTTACAGGCCCTACTACATGTCTGTATGCATGGGTCATTGTTGAACCTCCCAATTTTTGGCTGCCCTGGCCAAAGGCCTATACTACAATACACCCAGTTCTTGTTTACAGGCCATCCTGCATGTCTCTATCCAGGGGCATTGGTGATCCTCCCAATTTTGGACTGCCCTTGCAAAGGAAGGTACTACAATAGACCCACTTCCTCAAAATGGGCACTTTATTTCTAGACAGGGCTTCATGTACGTCTCTTGTCAGGGTCATCGGAGTGTCGCACAATGTTTTCACGTAAAATCTTTCATGTAATCACAAAAAGTAACATACACCAGCTGTATCTCACTATTGGGTATGTGCCCTTAACATTTCCACCCTAAATATTCATTTTGGTGTCATTTTGGAAGGTTTTCTGGCGAGTCCGTAAAATTGGCGTGAAACTCGGACAACATTGTTCAGAGCTGTGACTTTTGAGTGAGAAATGCTTCCAGGGGTCTTCCCCATGGTGTTGCCATGTCATTTCAGCACTCTTCTGAGACTTTTGTGACATTTTTAGGGTTTTTCCAGGCTGCCGGCAGTCATTTCATAAAATTACTTGTGTCTCCCATAGGATAACATTGGGCTCGTTACTCGGGCCGAGTACACGAGTATCTCGGGATGCTCGGCCCGAGCTTCGAGCACCCGAGCATTTTAGTACTCGCTCATCGCTAATTGTTACATGTGTACAGGATCAGAATCAATAATGGCACAAAACTATTTCACAAGTGCCCTCATAAGTACAGAAATACAGCACCAGACCCACCAGACATACATAAATACATTACTAGAACCCCATCATTACAGAAATCACAACCCTCATCAGTAACAAAATTCATCATCAGAACCACCATCAGTACATGGTAATGTCAGGTCAGACCCATACACATTTGTACTCATGAACCTACAACTCCTACCACATCATTAGCAATGGTTAGGACATACTGGGAGTTGTTACCAGTTGTCAATAAAAGCATACAGGAACCACAGCACTGATGAGAATTCGTCATTATCACAAATAATCATTTACATCCGGGTACCTTATAGATGACCTTGTCTCTGATTGGGGTCGTCTTTTTCTTTTCCGCAGCACATCCCGGCACAATACCCTTAAAAATATCAGATTGATCAAAATTCTTCTAAGTAAAAATATCTGCCCCACACTGTGCCCTGGAATAAATAATTGCTCCTTCTCACTGTTCCCTGCACAAAATATGATTTACACACTGTCCCTCTTCTGGCGCATGCCCCCCACACTGCCTCCTCATCACACTGCCCTCTCCTTTCCATACTGGGCTCCCTGCCCTTTCACACTGTGTTCCCATATACTGCCCACTGTTTATACTGTTGTCCCCCATCAAACTCCCCATCCTTGACATACAGTCCCCTCCTGCCTGTAGCCCCACGCTGTTCCCACATGCTACCCCTTCTCCATATACCCCCACACTGCTCACACCCTATTCTATGCCCTATTACACAGTTTTCATCCCTACTGTTTCTTCACTACTTCATCCCCACCCTCACTTCACATACTGTGTTCACACACATGCCCTCCCTTACTCCACATACTTTACTGCAGCCATCCACCCTCACTCTCATACTGTGCCTACACTGATCCTCCTCACTTCACATACTGTGCCACAGCCATCCTCCCTCACTCCTTATACTGTATCCACACCCATATAACCCCCCTCACTCCACATACTCTTCCGCAGCTTATTCCCCTCACTCCTCATACTGTGTCCATACCCATCCCTCCTCATGCCACATACTGTGCCGCAGCCATATTTCCCTTACTCTTTATACTGGATCCTCAAATTTACCCGCTTGCTTCCCATACTGTCCTCCACATACTAAGTCTATACCCATCACTCACTCGCTTCATATTCTGTGTCCTCAAATCCCCCATTTGCTCTTCATGCTATCTCCATATACACTCCCCCACCCTCTCCCCTCAGTTTGCTCCTCTTACACCCACCAAACTATTCCCTATATTTTGTTCACATATAATTCCCCCACCCACTCATCCTGTTTGGTTCACCATATAATGCCCCACCCTCTCGCTCCTGTTTGGTTCCCATATTCTGCCCCCACCCTCTCCCCCCATTTGGTTCCCATATTCTGCCCCCCCTCTCCCCCATTTGGTTCACATATACTGCCCCACCCCCTACACCCAGTTTACTCCCCATACTCCCTGCACCTTGTCCCCCTAGTTTGCTTCTCATACTCCCCCCAATCTGTTCCCCCAGTTTACTCCTGATACTCCCCCCACCCTGTTCCTCTTCCCCTAATTTCTTTATTCTTTCATGTCTTCAGCTCCAGTATGGAGCACTTATCACCTCCAGCCTGAGCCTTCCGCCTCTGCCGAGTGACGTCACCAATGTAATCAGATGACCTGATCCCACCGATGACATTGCCCTGACCCAATGCAGAGAATCAGAGCTTCCATTGTACGATGTAGATGCATCGTACAATGGACTGCAGGAGCAGAGAACAGCCGGTTCACACTGCGGGGGTCAGAATATGTGGCCGGCGGGGAGATACTGCGGGCGCTGCAGCAGGATGCCTGATGGCACCCGCCTGACAGCTGCGTTCAGGGTACATGTGTTGAGCTCCAGGCCCTGGGGTTCTCGGGTATCAGGCTCAGTGGTGTGTTTTCCACGGGGGATGTCACGGATGGCAGCGCCTGATCCCGTGGCCTGTGTGACACTTCAAAAAAAGGGGTATATGTACAGGAGATTAGAGTTTGCCATGTGACGCCACCTGTAGTGCCTGCCGATGGGTCACCAGCGCCACCACAGTCCACCGGAGGTAGATGATAGTGCGGCTGACATGACAAAGCTCCCTACAGTTAGAGCTGGTCCTCCGGGGCAGCGTTCCTGCAAGGGAACAGGTTGAGGGAGATAACCACACACAGGCAAAATCACTTTCTCCTGGGTACTTTACTGTAAACATTCAGTGGCAGATACAGAGTTCACAGTTCAGCAGCAGATGTTAAGGTAACAGGTAGCTCTACGGGTGGCTGCAAGTGGATCCCAGGTGGTATGGTGGGGCCTGTGCTGTACCTTAGTTGACGAACCCGTGTCCTTTCTTCCCCGCCCAGGATGAGTCTATACCCAATGGCTCCGTGTAGGTAGTATTGGGGGTTCTCTCCCTCGTGGTGAGGAAGCAGCAGACCGCTCCATCTGGCAGGGTGCCGCTGCTGTTAAACAAATCACAGCAGCCAGTTGCTGAGGGCAAAGATAGACCTTGGCCGGATCCTCGGGCCCGGCGTTCCCGTGGTGGACTGTTGAATCCCCTGGAGTATGGTCGCTCCACGCTGGGGTTCTCCCTTGCTCTCCAGGGCCCGGGCTCCTCACGTCGGGCGCCCTCTTTCAGGATCTCCTCAAGATCCCTCTTTCTCCTTCCCTCCGGATCAGCGTAGAGCTGTCCGAGTAAAACCTTCTGCCTCATTCCACACTCTTTTCTAACTGTCCCGACTCCTCTCCTCCTCCAACTGGCCTCTCTTAGTTCCCTCTGAGGTGAAATATATCTCCCTCCCGGGTAACCTCCCACCATTCTGTCAATGTGGGAGTACTGGAATTTGGCCCACCCACCTACCTAGGGTTCACTTGCAGCTGGGGAAATTACACCTGTTTTACAGGTGCAATACCCCTCTGTGACACCTGACTACGTGGGGTGCCACACATGCCCGCCAGCCCCCCTAGATACTCTACTGGGTAACATCACCCTGTTGTAACTGCGATGAGTGTTGTACCAAATTTTGCATAATTGTCCCCCTCTTCCTCACTACTACTTTACTGGGGCAAAGTAGACAATTGTAGCCTGAATTCAGCAGTGCTACTGTCTGCATGGCTGCTGTTATGCACTTGTAGTATCTTACTTGGGAAAAATTACTGCACCTGACCAATCCGGTTCCTGTAAGGATTAAAGTTCCGGGCTGCGCAGTCCCTGGTGACACCTGGCTGAAATAACCCTATCCACAAGGCTGGGAGATCACAACTTGGACCTGGCTGCCTAAAAGACCATTGAGTGTTCCTTGTTCCTCTTTCGGAACCAGAGGAAGATGCAGAGCAATATAACCCTGAATAAGGAAGGCGTGGAGAGATAGAAAAGATCAAAGGTGAGGAACCATAAAACACCAGAAAAAAAATGGAAAAACTGAGGAACTTACAAGAAAAGAAAACCTCCTACTACCTAGGGAGTAGTATACAGTGGGGTAAATAAGTATTTGACCCCTTGCTGATTGTTTATGTCTGTGTCAGTGTGAAACTACACAATCTATAAGGGTCGGTTAATTTTAACAGTGATAGATAGAAGATAAAAAATAAAATGCAGAAAATCACATTGTGTAAATGAGATAAATGTATTTGCATTTTGGAGAGAGAAATAAATATTTGATCCCTCCCAACCATTAGGAGTTGTGGCCCCTACAGAGCAGTTATCGGCTCCTCATCCCCTGGTTCCTGCATTACACACAGCTGTGTTACATTGTCACCTGTATAAAGACTCCTGTCCACACAATGAATCAGTCACCTGTAACCTCTACAACATGGGAAGAGCACAGAGCTGTGTAAGGATGTCAGGGAAAAGATCCCAGACCTGCACAAGGCTGGAATGTGCTACAAGACCATAAGGAAGACAAAGCTGGGGGAGAAGAGACAACTGTGGGGGCAATAGGAAGAGAATGGAGGAAATACACAATGAGGTCAGTCCACATCCATCTGGGGCTCCATGTAACATCTCACCTCGTGGGGGATCCAGGATCATGAGGAGGGGAGAGATCAGCCTAAATCTACACAGGGGGATCCAGGATCATGAGGAGTGGAGAGATCAGCCTAAATCTACACAGGGGGATCCAGGATCATGAGGAGGGGAGAGATCAGCCTAAATCTACACAGGGGGATCCAGGATCATGAGGAGGGGAGTGATCCGCCTAAAACTACCCAAAGAACACCATCCCCACAGTCAGGCATGGTGCAGGGAACATTATGTTTTGAGGTTTTTTCTCTGCTACGGGCACAGGACGACTTCACCACATCAAGGGACAATGGATGGAACCATGTACTGTAAAATCCTGAGTGACAACCTCCTTACCTCCACCAGGACATTAAAAATGGGTTGTGGCTGGGTCTTCCAGCACGACAAAGACCCAAAACATACAGCCAAGGCAACAAAGGAGCGGCTCAAAAAGAAGCACATTAAGGTGATGGAGTGGCCTAGCCAGTGTCCAGATCTTAATCCCATAGAAAAGCTATGGAGGAGCTGAAGCTCTGAGTTACCAAGCGACAGCCTCAAAATTTAAATGATTTACAGATGATCAGCAAAGAGGAGTGGAGCAAAATCCCTCTAGACATGTGCACAAACCTCATCATCACCTACAAGAAATGTCTGACTGCTGTGCTGCCAACAAGGCTTCACCACCAAGAATTAAGTCTTGTTTGCCAGAGGGATCAAATACTTATTTCTCTCTGCAAAATGCAAATACATTTCTATCATTTACACAATGTGAAGTTCTGGATTTTATTTTTGATATTCTATCTTTCGCTGTTATAATTAACTGACCCTTAAAATGATAGACTGTTCATGTCTGTGTCAGTGAGCAAACTACAAAATCAGCAAGGGATCAAATACTTATTTGAGACAGCACAGAGATTGACTTTAGCTGGTCTCTATCAGACAGTCATAAATCCATGGCAGTAATCTCAGAGATTCTAAGCATGATCCACTTAGGAATAAAGCCAGCAGAGAAGACCAGCAAGGGGAAGGTATAAATAGTCGCACCCACAATGTGACAGAGCAGAAAAATTGAAAAAATGTCAGAAAAAGAATGGATGAAATGTAAAAAATAATCAACACCTGGACAGACACTGAACTTGCTGTAGCTCAGCGGAAAAGAAAGCCAATCAGATTACAGGGTTGGATCGAATCCTGAGACAGCTGGTAGTTTTGGTGATTTGTTTAATCAAAATTAAATCCCCTTTTGAAAAATTATGTATTAAAAGATGTTAAGTGGATACATGACCAACACTGGCTACACTGGCAACAGGGCGGTGTCTTGCTGTGGCGGGTATGGATGTAAAATATAACTTGAAAAACAGGTGTTGAAGACATGTTCGTGACGCACACAATTTGTGACGCAGACTGTGGCAGGTAATTATCTGTATTTAAAAGAATTTTCTTTCGCAGTTATTCATCCTTTACAAAGTGGATTGAGCGAGAAATGCAAAACCGTAGCCAGAAACTAAAAACAACACTCAGTGGAGGATAGGAGAGACCCAGAAAATAAAGCTCAGGACACATTTAAGCATCAGCCTAAATCAACATTTTACCCTACAGAGAGGCAGGGAGACGTCATTAAGACTTTCAGGAAATCGTATTGTTTGAACTGAGAGATTTAGCAGAGGAACATAAAAAGATTCTGGGATCTATTATCGAAGACTTAGGGTATGTGCCCACAGGAAGGTTTTGGGTGTAAGGGTATGTGCCCACAGGAAGGTTTTGGGTGTTAGGGTGTGTGCCCACAGGAAGGTTTTGGTTATTAGGGTATGTGCCCACAGGAAGGTTTTGGTTATTAGGGTGTGTGCCCACAGGAAGGTTTTGGTTATTAGGGTGTGTGCCCACAGGAAGGTTTTGGTTATTATGGTATGTGCCCACAGGAAGGTTTTGGGTGTAAGGGTGTGTGCCCACAGGAAGGTTTTGGTTATTAGGGTGTGTGCCCACAGGAAGGTGTTGGGTGTAAGGGTATGTGCTCACAGGCAGGTTTTGGGTGTAAGGGTGTGTGCCCACAGGAAGGTTTTGGTTATTAGGGTGTGTGCCCACAGGAAGGTTTTGGTTATTAGGGTGTGTGCCCACAGGAAGGTTTTGGTTATTAGGGTGTGTGCCCACAGGAAGGTTTTGGTTATTAGGGAGTGTGCCCACAGGAAGGTTTTGGGTATTAGGGTGTGTGCCCACAGGAAGGTTTTGGTTATTAGGGTATGTGCCCACAGGAAGGTTTTGGGTGTAAGGGTGTGTGCCCACAGGAAGGTTTTGGTTATTAGGGTATGTGCCCACAGGAAGGTTTTGGGTGTAAGGGTATGTGCACACAGGAAGGTTTTGGGTGTAAGGGTGTGTGCCCACAGGAAGGTTTTGGGTGTTAGGGTATGTGCCCACAGGAAGGTTTTGGTTATTAGGGTGTGTGCCCACAGGAAGGTTTTGGGTGTAAGGGTGTGTGCCCACAGGAAGGTTTTGGGTGTAAGGGTATGTGCTCACAGGCAGGTTTTGGGTGTAAGGGTGTGTGCCCACAGGAAGGTTTTGGGTGTTAGGGTGTGTGCCCACAGGAAGGTTTTGGGTATTAGGGTGTGTGCCCACAGGAAGGTTTTGGTTATTAGGGTGGTGCCCACAGGAAGGTTTTGGTTATTAGGGTATGTGCACACAGGAAGGTTTTGGTTATTAGGGTATGTGCCCACAGGAAGGTTTTGGTTATTAGGGTATGTGCCCACAGGAAGGTTTTGGTTATTAGGGTGCGTGCACACAGGAAGGTTTTGAGTATTAGGGTATGTGCCCACAGGAAGGTTTTGGGTGTAAGGGTGTGTGCCCACAGGAAGGTTTTGGTTATTAGGGTATGTGCCCACAGGAAGGTTTTGGTTATTAGGGTATGTGCACACAGGAAGGTTTTGGGTATTAGGGTATGTGCACACAGGAAGGTTTTGGTTATTAGGGTATGTGCACACAGGAAGGTTTTGGGTATTAGGGTATGTGCACACAGGAAGGTTTTGGTTATTAGGGTATGTGCCCACAGGAAGGTTCTTGGTGTAAGGGTGTGTGCCCACAGGAAGGTTTTGGGTGTAAGGGTGTGTGCCCACAGGAAGGTTTTGGTTATTAGGGTGTGTGCCCACAGGAAGGTTTTGGGTATTAGGGTATGTGCCCACAGGAAGGTTTTGGGTGTAAGGGTGTGTGCCCACAGGAAGGTTTTGGTATTAGGGTATGTGCCCACAGGAAGGTTTTGGGTATTAGGGTATGTGCCCACAGGAAGGTTTTGGTTATTAGGGTATGTGCACACAGGAAGGTTTTGGTTATTAGGGTATGTGCCCACAGGAAGGTTTTGGTTATTAGGGAGTGTGCCCACAGGAAGGTTTTGGTTATTAGGGTGTGCCCACAGGAAGGTTTTGGTTATTAGGGTGTGTGCCCACAGGAAGGTTTTGGTTATTAGGTGTGTGTGCCCACAGGAAGGTTTTGGTTATTAGGGTTGTGCCCACAGGAAGGTTTTGAGTATTAGGGTATGTGCCCACAGGAAGGTTTTGAGTAGTTGCAGGGTGTTGTGGCACACAGGAAGGTTTTGAGTATTAGAGTATGTGCCCACAGGAAGGTTTTGAGTATTAGGGTATGTGCCCACAGGAAGGTTTTGGTTATTAGGGTATGTGCCCACAGGAAGGTTTTGGTTATTAGGGTATGTGCCCACAGGAAGGTTTTGGTTATTAGGGTATGTGCACACAGGAAGGTTTTGAGTATTAGAGTATGTGCCCACAGGAAGGTTTTGAGTATTAGGGTATGTGCCCACAGGAAGGTTTTGGGTGTAAGGGTGTGTGTGCCCACAGGAAGGTTTTGGTTATTAGGGTATTGGCACACAGGAAGGTTTTGGTTATTAGGGTATGTGCCCACAGGAAGGTTCTGGGTGTAAGGGTGTGTGCCCACAGGAAGGTTTTGGGTATTAGGGTATGTGCACACAGGAAGGTTTTGGGTATTTAGGGTATGTGCCCACAGGAAGGTTTTGGGTGTAAGGGTGTGTGCCCACAGGAAGGTTTTGGTTATTAGGGAGTGTGCCCACAGGAAGGTTTTGGTTATTAGGGTATGTGCCCACAGGAAGGTCTTGGGTGTTAGGGTGTGTGCCCACAGGAAGGTTTTGGTTATTAGGGTATGTGCCCACAGGAAGGTTTTGGTTATTAGGGTGTGTGCACACAGGAAGGTTTTGGTTATTAGGGTATGTGCCCACAGGAAGGTTTTGGGTATTAGGGTATGTGCACACAGGAAGGTTTTGAGTATTAGGGTATGTGCCCACAGGAAGGTTTTGAGTATTAGGGTATGTGCCCACAGGAAGGTTTTGGTTATTAGGGTGTGTGCCCACAGGAAGGTTTTGGTTATTAGGGTGTGTGCCCACAGGAAGGTTTTGGTTATTAGGGTGTGTGCCCACAGGAAGGTTTTGGTTATTAGGGTGTGTGCCCACAGGAAGGTTTTGGTTATTAGGGTGTGGGGCCCACAGGAAGGTTTTGAGTATTAGGGTATGTGCCCACAGGAAGGTTTTTGAGTATTAGGGTGTGTGCCCACAGGAAGGTTTTGGTTATTAGGGTGTGTGCCCACAGGAAGGTTTTGGTTATTAGGGTGTGTGCCCACAGGAAGGTTTTGGTTATTAGGGTGTGTGCCCACAGGAAGGTTTTGGTTATTAGGGTATGTGCCCACAGGAAGGTTTTGGTTATTAGGGTGTGTGCCCACAGGAAGGTTTTGGTTATTAGGGTATGTGCCCACAGGAAGGTTTTGGTTATTAGGGTGTGTGCCCACAGGAAGGTTTTGGTTATTAGGGTGTGTGCCCACAGGAAGGTTTTGGTTATTAGGGTATGTGCCCACAGGAAGGTTTTGGTTATTAGGGAGTGTGCCCACAGGAAGGTTTTGGTTATTAGGGAGTGTGCCCACAGGAAGGTTTTGGTTATTAGGGTGTGTGCCCACAGGAAGGTTTTGGTTATTAGGGTGTGTGCCCACAGGAAGGTTTTGGTTATTAGGGTGTGTGCCCACAGGAAGGTTTTGGTTATTAGGGTGTGTGCCTACAGGAGGTTTTGGTTATTAGGGTGTGTGCCCACAGGAAGGTTTTGGTTATTAGGGTATGTGCCCACAGGAGGGTTTTGCTGCGTTTCAGATCAGGTGTTTTGCCTTGGTTTTATGTAAATCTTTGCCAATCTAATCCTGAGTTTTTGGTTTCCAGCAAAGCCTATGTTATTAGGGAAAAGCTTTCACACACATTGGTTTTTGTTCTCTGGAGACAGTGGAAACACCACAGCATTTGCTGCATTTTTGTTTTCCAGCAGAACCTATGGATTCTAGGATTCGCTCCCAACACATTGGTTTTTGTTTGGTGAAGTAAGTGGAAACCCCTCAGGTTTTGCTGTTTTACAAAGAAGGAGCGTCAAGTCTTTGCTGCACTTTTGCTAAAGTGGAAACACCTGTGATATTTCCATTTTCTGTAGAGAAAAAAACCAGTGTGTGTGAAAGCTTTTCCCTGATCACATAGGTTCTGCTGGAAACCAAAAACTCAGGATTAGATTAGCCTAGATTTACATAAAACCAAGGCAAAACCTGATCTCAACCGCAGCAAAACCTGCCTGTGGGCACACACCCTAATACCCAAAACCTGCCTGTGGGCACACACCCTAATACCCAAAACCTGCCTGTGGGCACACACCCTTAATCTCACACAAGAAAAGAAACATGGAGCAAGATCCCTAATTAATGCCTTTAACATCATTATTACACCTGGCTCAAAAAGATGGAGACTATACAAAACCGTATTGATTAAGAAAAAGAGTCTGAATGGGACACTAATCACTAGTCATGAGGCAGGGTAGTCAAGCGTTCCAGGGTCCTGGAGAGGATGTCAAGGAAAAAGGGACTAAACAAGGACAAAGTCAGGTTACGGTCTGGAGTAAGAATACCTGGAGGGTAGTGGATATAAGCAAAGTGGCTAAACAAAAGGATGGTCAAAACAAGGTCCATGGACAGGCAGCAATAAGTCAATTAAACAGAGTACAGGAATACAGGCCAACAAGAACCACTGAAGAGAATGCTACAACTGGCAGAGTCCTGCGAGAAACTGCTCAGCTAAGTAGCTGCACAATTACTGGGAACAGGGAACAACTGCAGAGACCCAGCACCTCCCAGAATCACACTGGACAACTGAGCTGTCACTCAACACACTGACAGTTCAGCACACCCTGGTATCAGACTAGATGACTAAACTGATCCTAATGGGATAAATATGTATATGATCCGTGTTGCCAGGTGATGAAAGGACTACAAGGATCTGTCAAACAATTGTGGCTTTATTTCTACGCCTTTCAGAGTGCTCTCCCCGATCCTTTATCTGGAAATGCACCATAAAAATCTGTGTTTTGGTGTGTTTCCTGATGAAGGATCAGGGAGAGCACTCCGAAATGCGTAGAAATAAAGCCACCATTGTTTGATAGACGCACGGCAGCACGGATCATACACGTATTTGTCCCATTGGGATCGTCTCTGGTTACCACTGTGCACAGGTGGATCCTGTGGCAGCTTCAAACTAGTTGTGTGTCACACAACTAGTCCAGGTGAGCAGTGACATCTGTCTTATCACTTCTGCCTTACTAGGATAAGACCCTATATTGGGCTTGTGCCTCCTTTCTAAACAGCAGTTGTTCATAGACAACTGAGCTGTCACTCACTAAACTGACAGCTCAGCACACCCTAGTACCAGGATAGATGACTGAGCTGTCACTCACTAAACTGACAGCTCAGCACACCTCAGTACTAGACTAGATGAGTGAGCTGTCACTCACTACACTGACAGCTCAGCACACCCCAGTACCAGACTAGATGAGTGAGCTGTCACTCACTACACTGACAGCTCAGCACACCCCAGTACCAGACTAGATGACTGAGCTGTCCCTCACTACACTGACAGTTAAGCACACCCCAGTACTAGACTACATGACTGAGCTATCACTCACTACACTGACAGCTCAACACACCCCAGTACTAGACTAGACTGATCTGTCACTCACTACACTGACAGCTCAGCACACTCCAGTACCAGACTAGATGACTGAGCTGTCACTCACTACACTGACAGCTCAGCACACCCCAGCACCAGACTAGATGACTGAGCTGTCACTCACTACACTGACAGTTCAGCACATCCCTGATTCCATAATTACAACAAACAGTCACTCATGGTGTCCCAGACGCACTGAGAGGTGGAATCGTGAGGCTGAACACATTTGATCCAATGATAAGTATTACAAAGAATAAAAGAAAGTCTCTTCCTCTAGGTTGAAAATAATAATACTTAACCTTATTAATAATGCATGCAAAAAAAGAGAAACATTCTCATTATTTCAAAACAGCGAAACCCTATTTATATCATCTTCCAAAAGTTAATAGGAGTTAAATACTTCCCCAGGATCCATAATACCCAACACCAGAACAGCTACTAGTAATCTGTCCAATTATTAGGAATTGTTTTTTTCAAGTATATGTAAAATCATTACCGTGTTTTGTAAGGAATTCTACTCAATTTATTAATAATTTGCAATCTGATCAATAGCCAATAACACATCTTTAAAACTACTTTACATAAAATGGTAAAATATTTAATTAGTTTTAAGGTACCGCGATGGGTACAATAGTCATGCCACGTATGCAGATCTCTTCTTGCGGGCTTTTGAGAGGGAATGTATTGAAATGTCTGGTCTCAATACATCATCATGTACAGGAGATTTATTGTTTTTTTTTATTTTATCTGGACGGTGAGGACACTGCAATAGCTTCAGCCAACACTAACAGCATATAACGATAACCCCTGCTATCAGTAAAAGCACAATGAAATTCCTGGACATTATCATAAGTCAGTTTAAAAAAAATTATCACAGAAACCCATTTCACATTAATCGATACTAACAGCTTTCTTCCATAATTCAGAAATGATACAAAGTAACTACAAATCATTTCAAACAGTCGATTCAAAAGAATTAGAAAAACAGGTTGGACACGGATGACAAGATATGAGTCTTCTGGATGAATTTCGGAAGATTTGTTTGACAATCTGTGAGGGAGTGCACACGACAGTGTATGATCCCAATAAGATCTAACAGTGCTGGAAGGAGAACATTGCCCTCTGCCGGCCAAAGACACCACTCAGAACCAACGAATGAAAGAGCTGCTTCCTTGAGGGAATATTTTTGGAAAGACATCGGATCAGACGATAGCAGAAAAATATAAAAGCTCAGAACATCAATGGTGTGGTGGAGTTGGTGAGGAAGGAAGCAGACGTATAAGCAGGAGTGCAGAGTGCTCACTGCCCTACTGAGGCAGTAACCGGAACTATTGATATTCTATGTAAGCCTGCTTAGTATCATCCACAAGAAGCCTCTTCCGAGTCTGGAATTTGTGATCAAATACTGGACCTTCCTTTCAAGCCCTGGAGTCCAGACTGCGTGGTCAAGCTGAGAAAACCCCAAGTCCCAGATTATGTGGTCAAACCAAGAAGATCCCCAGTCCCAGACTACGTGATCATTTCCTAAAGAGAGAAGGCCAACTCTGGTGAGCCGGGTCATTGCTTCCTGCTCATTTATGTGGTACTTTGTGATGTAAACATTTATTACTGGACTCGTTAGGGCAGGACTGGGCAACTCCCGTCCACAAGGGCCGCAAACAGTCCAGGTTTTCAGGATTTCCTTAGAATTTGACAGTTGGTAATTTGATTACCAACAGCCAAATGCTATGGAAATCCTGAAAACCTGGGCTGTTTGCAGCCCTTGTGGACGGGAGTTGTCCAGCCCTGCGTTAGTGGGTTATTCCATAAATCGTCTGCACTTATCAGAACGTAGAATTGTACTGCTTATTAAGATTGATTTGTGGTCTGGTCTGGTCACCACAGTGGTAGTTAAAGTCATCAGTCCTCAATCACACACTTCCCAAACTCTGATCAGTGGGCAGGGCACAAATACCCTGTTTAGGGTGGTGACACACACTGGTTGGAGGGAGGGCCCAGCTGTAAATAGGTGAAGGGAGAGGTGGCATTAGGAGTAACATGGACACTTAGAGTTGGACGGTGAAAGAGTGTGTGTGTTAACAGCCTTTGGGCTGTGCAGCGCACTAGTTGCAGAAGAGGTGCCAGGACCTCAAGCTGTCAGGACTTCATGCCTGGCAGTAAACTAAAGGCTCCAAGGCTGCAAGATTAGTAGCCACACTGTGGGGCTATCCAGGGGCACAGTGACTGTCAAAGGCCTAGAGAACCGGTGTGGGTCCGGTGTCTCAAGAGTCCGTGTCGGCTTCCTGCCTGCTAGTAGCCACGAGGAAGGAAGATGCACATGGGAAAGTGGAGAGTACCTAGAACCTCAACCTAAGGAAAAAGTCAGCTGGAAGGCCATATAGCCAGCCATCATAGAGGTCCCTAGTTCTTCTCAGACTGACCAGACCATTGGCGCGGTGAACCAGTACCCTGGATCTGTTTATGAAATGCCATACCAATAAAAAGGTAAAGAACAGAAACTGTCTCCTTGCTCTTTCCCTGCAAGTACTCTGCACCCTACTCACTACTACAACCTCCAATATCTTCTACACCATCTACTACTATTAACACCCCCAGGGGCCTGCTCCTACTGAGGGGAGTAATCCACCTAGCTGCCTTAATACCTATCCCATGGGGACATTTCCTCCTGGCCAGATACCACAAACTATTTACTAACTTTATCCCCTGTAAATAAACCCCCTTAACATGTCCGGTCTGGGCCATGGGCCTGGGCAATCGCCACCGTGATATACAGACTGGCCCTTCCAACCATGATAGATTCTGTTAGATAGTGAAGGACAGTGACTAGCCCATGACTGTAGGTTAACCTGGGGTTATCAATTGTGTGTTAGAAGAGTATACACAGCTTGTTTAACCACAGTAGAAGTTATTCAGTGTTGTGTATTCTTTTTAAGTGATTCATTGTACTATTGTCTGGTTATTCTGCACTTTGCCACTTCCGGGTTAATCTAATGATAAATCTTGTTTGTGAGTCCCTCTGCGTTGTCTCCTCCCTCGGTGCCGTTGTGACGCACCCAGTGCAGGGTACTCAGCTCTCAGGCTCGGTCTGGGATGTCTCAGGTGGCGGCCTGAGGCTGTGGCCCTGGTAGTCAATGAATAAAGGGGGGGTGAAAATAAAATAAATAGTTTATTTGTGACGCCACCTGCAGTACCTGGTGAAGCTCACCAGCGCCGCTACAGACCTCCGGTGGTCGATGGTATTGCGGCAATGATGGTCCCCCGCAGGCAGGACTGGACCGCCGGGGCAGCGATTCTGTGGAAGGAATCAGTTTGTGCAAGAAAGAATGCAGCAGAGGCGATAACTCACTTCACCGGGTACTTTACTGGAAAACGTTCAGTCATCATTACAGTCTTTCAGTGCAGTAGATGTTATAACGACAAATGCTACGGGTGCTGCAAGTGGAATGTCTGGCTGATAGATGGATCCCTCACTGTGTTCCGTTCCTATTCCTTTCTTTTCCTTGCCTCCCAGTGGCGGTGAAGTCTGACTTCTTAAAGACCTTTCTGACCTCCTTCTGTTTTTCATTCCCCTCTCCTGCTGTGCCTGATCCCCCTCTTTCTGGGCTCTTTGGGAGTCGGAGCAGTATCTGTAGACCTCCCTGGTCATCGGATTTTTGTGAGCCTTATAAAACTCACAGGTGCGTGCTTCCATACCCGGTTCCTTTCCTGGGGCAAACTCTCTGCTTACTCTGCTCCCCACTTAGAGTGAACTCCCACTTTGAGTTTCTTTCTCTCTTCCCTTCTGGAATCTGTGCTTCTCTCAGTTCCGTGGGTCCCTCAGCCGAGGAGACCCTCCTTGCTCCCTCCAGGCCGACTATCTGGCTCCTCACTCCAGCTCCAACTTCTCTCACTCACCAACTACTAACTACTCACTACTTCCCCCCTAGAGGTCACTATGTTCCCTCCCGGGTCCCTCCCTCCTACTGACTGGTGTGGGGGTGAGCTCTAGGGTTCCACCTACTGGCCATAGTTCCACTTGCAGTGGGGTGACTACACCGCTTTTATGGGTGTAATACCCCTTTTGTGGCACCTACATAGTGGGGAACCACAGTTGCATCCCCTCTCCCTCGGTGCCGTTGCATCCCCTCTCCCTCGGTGCCGTTGCATCCCCTCTCCCTCGGTGCCGTTGCATCCCCTCTCCCTCGGTGCCGTTGCATCCCCTCTCCCTTGGTGCCGTTGCATCCCCAGAGCTTGTAATTCGGATCCTTGGAAACTGACCTTGCGGTTGGGATTTTTTCTGTGAAATCTTAAACAGTAAAAATGGTTGAACTTTACGTTACCAGGAAAGTGAAGGAGATTCTGGAGTCTCCTGCACACGAAGATTTTTCTTTTCATTGCAGATTTGAACCATCAGAATTATCAAATCTTTTCTGCCTTTTTGCAGCATTTTTCATACACTCAAATGAATGGGAAAATACAAGTAAAATGCATCAAAAACAAGTATATTATATGCAGCGTTTTTCCTGCCAACACCACCCAACAAATACTCCGTGTGTGCACAGGGGGCTACATTCACACATCTGTGACAGGTGAAACAGGACTCACTTTGTGCCTTGAAGTCCAAATTACTTCATACTTTACATTCTTTAAAGGGCCAGCAGGATTTAGGGCTGTAAATTGAAGTCCGGGCCTTACAGTCACGGGGATGCTGAAGGCAATCAGACTTTTACTTGAATGATTCCAGGTTTGATTGCATAGAAAAGTGTCATATAACTCCTGGAAAACAGGGCAGCAGATGATTGATGTGTGCAGCATTGCGTCACTATTTGTTTTTTTTTCCTCCCCTGTGGTCATGCCTTTCGGCTGAAAGCCCTAAACTTGAAGTGGAGGTGAGAGGGAGGGGGGAAGGGTTTGGCTTTCAGCCGAAAGGCATGACCACAGGTGAGGAAAACCAAAAACAACCACAAATAGTGATGCAGTGCTGCACACATCGATCATCTGCTGTCCTGTTTTCCAGGAGTCTGGAATCTTTCAAGTAAAGGTCTGATTGCATTCAGCGTCCCAGAGCCGGTAAGGCGCTGACTTCACTTTATAGCCGAAATCCTGCTGGTTGGTTCCCTTTAAGGTCAATGAATAAAGTCAGTTTAGACAGGTTATAACTTCTCTAGTGAAGGGAAGGATGAGAACAAACTCAAGAAACTAGGATGACTCCTGAGAAAAAATGAATTAGTCTTAAAAATATTCGAGCCCCCGGAAATGAAGCAACATATGTAGAAGGAGAATAATATTTTAGGATATCAAGAAGCCACAAATGCTTTTCTTTTCCTTTAAGAGAATTTGTTGCGGAAAAATAAACATAAATAGTAGCAAAAAGTGGCCCAGAACTCGAAACATCCATAAAAATGTGACGATACTTTAATAATCCATAAACACAAAGGTGATACAGCGAACAGGTACAACGGCATCGAAGGGGCAACAAAAGGCAAACACAGTGGTGTAAGATAGATAAAAAAGAATGAGAAAGAGGGAAACCCTATGTCACTTCTATCTTTCAGATCGGCAAATATCGCACCCCTAAGGACCGGGGTACTCAAGACTGGCCTATCGTGTCTCTGGGATGTCAGGGTGCCATTGCCCAATCCCGTTGTCCTAGCTGCGGCAATAAAAAGGGGAATAAGTTTATGGGATTTTACATGACGCCATCCGTGGTGTGTGGTCAGCCTGGCTGATAAGCCCTCCTTGGGTAGGGCTGGCGGTCCTCGGGGCAGGTGTAATGGAGGGTGGCGTGCTCTGGATGCTGCACTGTCTCTTCCTCTGCAGCGGCTCCGCAGGTGGTGATTTCACTGCAGTGATATGGAATAACAGTCCCACACACTCTGGAGCTGACCGGGTACTTTACTGGTGGTACAGCAACACAGCTTACGACAGTCACAGTTCATTCCCACCGCCACCACAGCTACGGGCGCGGGTTCTCACTGCAGCTTACACGGCTCCTCTGCATCACTCCCCTCAAGGTACCTTCCAGGCATTTCAGTTCTGTACCTGTCCTCACCTACAGGTTCGGTCCGGCCGTCACGGGCTCTGTAGTAAATAGTCGCCCTCCTCGGGTCCCTATCCCTAGTATGATGGCTATATCCTACTCTGTGGTGGTAGTTAGATCACGGGTCATAGAGCCCCTGCACCCCGCTGGGATGTCTTGTGGTTAGGGTCATATAGTTTCCCCACTCACGTCTATAGAGCCAAGTCTCTGGCTGTCCTGTCCTAGCCTCCAGTGACCCCATTTTAATTAGGCCCCTTCAGTCTCTCCACTTCCAGCACTAGGGTGTATCTGTTTGGGGGTCATTCCCTTCTCCACCCTCCAGGGCAAACTTCCTCCTGGGCATCCTTCTTCCAGGGAATTCTCGATCGATTGTCTCGCCCAACTTAGTGTTGAAGTGGCTAACTCGTTACTGTTCTTCCACCCACTTGTCCGTGGTCCCTTCTGTTTCCCACCCACACGCCTCTAAACTCCTGCCACCCCTCACCCTACATAGAGTGATTGGCTCAGGGTCGGAGTGTGTCGGTGTGTGGGCGTTTCATGAGTTGACCGTCTTACCTCGTCCAGCTGCAATTCACCCTGTGGCCGCCCTGGTCGCAGGGGCGCCACATTCCCCCGGAGCAAAACCTCAGCGTGTCCACGTGCTGGCTGTACCGGTGGCACAGCTCAATTATTTTTATCACATGTAAAGGAAATACCGGGCACTGCTTCAATTTTCAGGGACAGCGGGTTCTGCTGGAATCACCACTATATACCCTTTCTGCTGCTGGGGTGCACGCCATATAAGAATAATACAATTCAAATGGAGAAAAAAGCAGGCGGCGCTCACCATTTATGCAGCAATGTCTCTTTTATTTCAAAATGTCAGTGGACAAAGTTCATCCATACTGATGTGCAGGGACACGGATGACGGCAAGCCGCTATGCTGTGACTGCTGCTTCACCCATTGAAGCTGTAGTCACACCGAAACGCTGCTTAAATGGTGAGCGCCGCCTGCTTTTTTCTCCATTTGAATTCAATTATTTTTATGCAGCAAACAACAACATTAACAACATTTCTCCCCTTTATGGGAGGCACATTGCTTAAACGTTACTTTCAACAAAAACCATTCCTATCATTATAAAAAATTAGAAAAAATGCTAAAGTTCACGTGAGTCCAAGTCTCAACAGTTCAGTCCTTACAGTCCAAGCGTTGTGCGGCTGCTGGTCTTTGGGAACCCACCACCAGAAAACCCTTCTTAGATCACCCTGGGCACAGCGACAGGGGCTCATACAGACCGATTCTTCCACTGCGCCAGAGGGTTTTTAAGCGGTGCAGTCTCCAAAGCTGCTCCTTAAGTGCTACTATGTCTATTCAATACTCTATGTGCATTTATAAAAGCATTCTGATAAAACCAATAGGGTACACAACTATATACAATTAAGTCCAGGTCAATCATAGTCCATGACCTCAAAAGTCTTTTAAGGGGAAAACAGCACTATTATTCACATTCACTCAGGGTAGGATTGGGGACAACAAGGGAAAGTACAGGGTTCACACTTACAGTTTAAAGCTGTCCAGGTTTTGCAGCTGTCCAGTTACTCTTTCTTCTCCTGTTTCCTGTACTAAGGAAACCCAATCTCCAATTTTTAGATCCTGCCCGGGTCTTGCACCACTCCAGGCTCTTGGATAAAACCATAGCCTCTTTTGTCCTTGAATGCCACAATCTTTCCCTCGCGGTGCGAAATCACAGCCTGGTCTTTCTTCGCTGTATCCTTGGCCTCTATTGTTCTGCACACTCTCGCCTGGCTCTCGGCCTGCCGCTCGGCTTCTTTGGTCTCCCATCTGGCAATCCACTGTCTCTGATACTCCTCCCGGGTGAGGAACTCCACGCTACCTCCAGCGGCTCTGGCTCCTCGGGGAACCCCATCAGGTCGGCTCCGGACGTCTCCCACCAACAACGGGGCACTTCTCCGTGAACTTCCTGGGTTGCCGGTGCCAGGATAAGAGGTTCCACCAAGCCTGGGGATCCTTCCTCCAAGACTCCGAATGGGTCTCCTCCCCTTACCGGGACTGCACGTTCTCTGGCAGCTGGGTGGTTAGGCTGCGATCACCCGTCTGGGTGCCATCTCCTCTTCCTTGCAGGTAGGCTTGCTTTGCTTCATGCCCTGGCCCCTCCACAGCTTCTGGCTGCCGCGGGCTTGCTGCCACGTATTGTAGGATCCCTCTCCGGGTCTCCATTGCCGGGTTGTGGCAAACTTTCTCCAGGGAGTCACCATGCGTGTAGCGCACTTGCTTTCCCGCTCTCCCTTTGAGGACGTCACTGATTCTCTCTTTGCTGTCAGCCGACTCACCCCCAGGCGGGTCCTCTTCATCTTGAGTGTCAGCTCCCTCCTCTGAAGTGAAGGATAGCAGGGGCAGGTCCTTCTTTTCCCGCTCCTTCCCAGCCCACGACAAGGGGCTCTGGCACACCCAGTAGCCAGCACATGGCACCAGTCATTTTGGGCTGCCATTATGGGGATTCTGCAAATATAGTCCAGAACACTGTCTTTTAGGCACACGAGGCCCGCTTTTACCGAGCCAATAATCCCGTTTGTGATGCACCCTCAAGAACCGGGGTACTCGAGAGCGGGCTATCATGTCTCTGGGATGTCAGGGTGCCGTTGCCCAATCCCGTTGTCCTAGCTCCGGCAGTAAAAAGGGGAATAAGTTTATGGGATTTTTTGTGATGTCACCCATGGTGTGTGGTCAGTGTGGACCATCGCTGTCGTGTTCCTGCTGAGGACGTTGATGGGTGGCAGCCTGACTGATAAGCCCTCCTCGGGTAGGGCTGGTGGTCCTCGGGGCAGGTGTAATGGAGGGTGGCGTGCTCTGGATGCTGCACTGTCTCTTCCTCCAGCCAGCACTCAGGATCAGTCTGCGGCTCTGCAGGTGGAGATTTCTCTGCAGTGATATGGAATAACAGTCCCACACACTCTTGAGCTGACCGGGTACTTTACTGGTGGTACAGCAACACAGTTTACGACAGTCACAGTTCTTTCCCACCGCCACCACAGCTCCTGGATAAGCGCACTGCCTGGGGCTTCCTGTGAAGCTGTATCCATAGTAAAACAGTGGGTTACTATGGGCCAGCGTTCAAAGGTAGCACCTGACGTTAGCGGTCAGCATTACAGCAGGCTGGGCTCTGCAGTAACATCATTCATCTAACGTGGATGACCTCTTAAGTGCGGTCCTAGCCTAACTGTTCCTCCACCCACTTGTCCGTGGTCTTGTCTACTTCCCACCCACACGCCTCTAAACTCCTGCCACCCCTCGCCCTACATAGAGTGATTGGCCCAGGGTCGGAGTGTGTTGGGGTGTGGGCGTTTCCTGAGTTGACCATCTTACCTCGTCTAGCTGCAGTTCACTCTGTGGCCGTCACACAAACAAATGTAAATATTAGACAAAGATGAAGGTCTTTATTATTAAGGGAAAATGAAATCCAAACCTACAGGGCCCTATGTGAGAAAGTGATTGCCCCCTCCTTAAACATAAATTAACTGGCGTTTATTACATCTTTCAGAAGCAGAGTTCATTTTCCCTAGCCACACTCAGGTCTGATTTCTGCCACACCTGTTCTCAATCTGGAAATCACTTAAATAGGACTTGCCTGACAAAGTGAAGTAGACTGATAGATCCTCGACAGCTAGAGACATCATGCTGCAATCCAAAGAAATTCAGGAAAAAATGGGAAACAAAGTAATTGAGATTTATCAGTCTGGAAAGGTTCTAAAGTCATTTCTAAAGTTTTGGGTCTCCAGCAACCGCAGTGACGACCGCTTTACACACACCAACTTCTGTGTCCAACTTCTGAACAGATCTCTGGTTGCAGTGAAATCATTGACACATTGTTACATTTTGTGGCTGTGTACAAATGTAACAATGTGTCCATGATTTCACTGCAGCCAGAGATCTGTTCAGAAGTTGGTCACAGAAGTTGGTGTGTGTAACGCGGCCCTGAGAACCATTATCCACAAGGTGAAAACATGGAGCAGTGGTGAACAATTCTAGGTGGGGTTAGCCGACCAAAATTACCCCAAGAGTGCAGCAACGACTGTAATGGTGTATACCTTTTCCTGTCCTGTATTCATGTACACTCTGCAATTTATTGTGCTGTAACTTAGGCTGGTTTCACATAACGTTTTTGTGCCTGTCCGTGGGATCCGACTTTGAAGGGGGATCCCACGGACAGGCACGGATCCATACGGATCCCTGCAATCAGATGGCAAATAGCCATCCGATCTGCAGGATCCGTGTGGATCCTGCGGTCCCCTGCCTCTCCCTACTCCTGCCTCCTCCATCTTCTTCCCTCTCCTACTCTATATGATGTGCCCCCGCTCTTCTATCCTCCTCTATCCCTATCCTGTCCCCTGTCCTCTCCCTGGGTGTAAAAAAATAAAAAAACTCCTCCGGGAGTATACATCACCTGTCACCGCTCCCACGCTGCAGCACGATCAGGGCTAAAGGACCTGTGATGATGTCAGAGTCATATGACCCGGTCAGCTGACAAGTCATGTGACCGGGCTCTTACATCATCACAGGTCCTTTAGCCCTGATCGTGCGGCAGCGTGGGAGCGGTGACAGGTAATGTATACTCCCGGAGGAGTTTTTTTATTTTTTTACACCCAGGGAGAGGACAGGGGACAGGATAGGGATAGAGGAGGATAGAGAAGAGGGGGCACAGCAAAGAATAGCGGGGGCACATCATATAGAATAGGAGAGGGCAGAAGATGGAGGAGAAGAAGCAGGGAAAGACAGGGGATACGGAGCCGACATCGGATCCGAGGTGAGCTCGGATCCGATGTCCATAGGCTCCTATGCTGTGGGCACTAGGATCAGCCTCGGATCAGCAGTGATCCGAGGCTTTCCGATGTGAGTCACGGACACAAAATCGTAGCAGGCTACGATTTTGTGCCCGTGATTACATCGGATGGGATCGGATGGTGCCAAAATCGGATGCCAATAGTGGCACATCCGATCCCATCCGATTCCCATAGGGGAACATGGGGTCCGATTTCGGATCCGATTGTGTCCGTTTTGAAACGGATACAATCGGATGACCGAAAATCGTGATGTGAAAGCAGCCTTAACCTGTAACAATTTGCCTGGTCTGTATCCCTGGACTATAATGTAATCAGGCTTTGGTCAACAGCTAGTGGGGGATTGTGTCATTGTTCTTCTCAGCAGGAGGTGACTCCAATAGATAACCTGGAAGGTAGAATGAAGCCCTGAGAGTCTGGAATGTTCCGACTGGAGCAAACCATTGCATAGTAGGTGTGAACCCCCCTATACATGGGCTGATCCCAGGAGCCCGGACAATACATTCATGTTTTGGGATCAGTCAGTTTAGTGTGTGCCGAGGTTGAAGTAGCTGTGGTCTTTGCTGAGACCCTGATGCCTGAAGGGACAGGATCGAGCGGCTGCGGCCAGATCCTGTTGCCCGTATGGACTGATGGACGCTGCCATGGAGGATTACGTTGTGCCCCTCATCGGCTGGATTCAGTGAACTTTCTTTCTGGACTATTTCTTCCATTTATCTGGCGTCAGGATTGCCGGGTGATGCCCCCAGAACTGCTCCTTGGTTGTGGACTTGTTACAGACGCTCCAGAATTCTCTTCAGTTGTGCTGTTCCAGTTTCCCGGCCCTAATAAAGTTCTGCTGGATTGATCATCGGCCTGGTGATCCTTCCTGCTCTGTTGCACATCCAGTCACAAACTGGTTGGCAGCGGAGGGATCAGAGCAGAAGAAATGGAGGACAGCGGCCCATCAACATGTGGAGCCAGAACCGTGGAGTACAAGAACTGGACTGTGGGAGCCTATAAACAAAGGCCCGGGAATTAGGAGTCGGCTACAAAGGACTCTCCAAGGATCAAATAACTGAGGCTTCACAACTTGACGTGGTCTAACGCGACTAACTCCAGTGACTGCTTGGTTACTATGGACTGGAGTGCGGCTCTCTGCTGATCTTTCCTTCTGAGGTTACACGGGCCACATTTTTTTACACCAATCTTCAATTGATTTTCTCATGCCAACCCAGTAGAATCTCTCTCTTATGAGCAAGTCCAACTTCTTCCATCCGAAATGACCTGCACCGTCGTGGTAGGGTTCTAAGATCATTCTGATGTCTCGCTTGGGTACGATAATCTGCCAGACCAGTTCATGTGTTTTGGGGTTGGTGAACCTTCTGCAGAGCTTCCCTTGATACAGGAACATCTTGCTTCTTTCTTTCCAGAGCTGTTGGGTCTCAGCTGTGGCGTTCTGATTAGGGTACGCACCTGGTCGTGTAAGCAGTTCTTTCACTAGCTTCACAGCCGGGTCGCTATCCTGGGTGTCAGCCCATCCATGGTGCGCTAATGGGTTGAGACTTGCCTGTTGTTCTCTTTGGTAGATGCCGGGTTGATACTTTTCTACCTTTGAACGAAGAAAGGCCGGAAGTTCTTCCAATTCTTCCGGTTCCTCTTCCTCGTCTTCCAGTTGTGGCATCCGGGATAAGGCATCTGCCTTCCCATTCTTGCGGCCTGCCCTGTATTTGATGACAAAATTGTAGTTAACCTGTAAACGTAAGATAAATGCGCATAGGGTCTTATACACCGCTATAACCCTCTGTAAAAAGGATATCAGGAACTGCTCACCTGGCTAGGTTGTGTCACCCACAACCGGTATAATCGCCTGTAAGATGGCTTGTAGAATGGCTGCTGCAGGGCCGCACCTTCACGAAAACCGTGGAAACAGGAATGCTGTAATGGGACAAAATGCCGGATTTCCCGCGCTGCCACCAGGAATCACCAGGAAACGAAGGGTTAACTGGGCAGATTTTTCTTTATTTTATCCCTGAGGACGGCACTCAGATAGAGGCTCCGAAATGCGCAGGATAAAATAAAGAAACATCTGCCCAGTTAACCCTTCGTTTCCTGGTGATTCCTGGTGGCAGCGCGGGAAATCCGGCATTTTGTCCCATTACAGTAAAGTTGTAGTTAGACAGCCGGGCTATCCATCACTGCTCCAACACACCAAATGTACCTGAATCCAGGTGGGTCAACAGGTTGTTATCCGTGTAGATGGTGAATTCTGCAGCTGCCAGGTAAAGCTTGAAACGTTCAGTCACAGCCCAAACTACAGCCAGTAGCTCAAACATGAAGGAGCTGTAATTCTCGGGATTTCTTTCTGTAGCCGTAGCTTCCTGCTTGCAAAGGCAATAACTCTCTATTCCTCTGTGCTGCTGTAGACTCTGCACCATTCATTATGTAACGTTCAGTATATGACTGCACTCACCTGTCCTGAGATCCTCTGTGCTGCTGTAGACTCTGCACCTTTCATTATGTAACATTCAGTATATGACTGCACTCACCTGTCCTGAGATCCTCTGTGCTGCTGTAGACTCTGCACCTTTCATTATGTAACGTTCAGTATATGACTGCACTCACCTGTCCTGAGATCCTCTGTGCTGCTGTAGACTCTGCACCTTTCATTATGTAACGTTCAGTATATGACTGCTCTCACCTGTCCTGAGATCCTCTGTGCTGCTGTAGACTCTGCACCTCTCATTATGTAACGTTCAGTATATGACTGCACTCACCTGTCCTGAGATCCTCTGTGCTGCTGTAGACTCTGCACCTTTCATTATGTAACATTCAGTATATGACTGCACTCACCTGTCCTGAGATCCTCTGTGCTGCTGTAGGCTCTGCACCTCTCATTATGTAACATTCAGTATATGACTGCACTCACCTGTCCTGAGATCCTCTGTGCTGCTGTAGACTCTGCACCTTTCATTATGTAACATTCAGTATATGACTGCACTCACCTGTCCTGAGATCCTCTGTGCTGCTGTAGACTCTGCACCTTTCATTATGTAACATTCAGTATATGACTGCACTCACCTGTGCTGAGATCCTCTGTGCTGCTGTAGGCTCTGCACCTCTCATTATGTAACATTCAGTATATGACTGCACTCACCTGTGCTGAGATCCTCTGTGCTGCTGTAGGCTCTGCACCTCTCATTATGTAACATTCAGTATATGACTGCATTCACCTGTCCTGAGATCCTCTGTGCTGCTGTAGGCTCTGCACCTTTCATTATGTAACATTCAGTATATGACTGCACTCACCTGTCCTGAGATCCTCTGTGCTGCTGTAGGCTCTGCACCTTTCATTATGTAACATTCAGTATATGACTGCACTCACCTGTCCTGAGATCCTCTGTGCTGCTGTAGACTCTGCACCTTTCATTTTGTAACATTCAGTATATGACTGCACTCACCTGTCCTGAGATCCTCTGTGCTGCTGTAGACTCTGCACCTTTCATTATGTAACATTCAGTATATGACTGCACTCACCTGTCCTGAGATCCTCTGTGCTGCTGTAGGCTCTGCACCTTTCATTATGTAACGTTCAGTATATGACTGCACTCACCTGTGCTGAGATCCTCTGTGCTGCTGTAGACTCTGCACCTTTCATTATGTAACGTTCAGTATATGACTGCACTCACCTGTCCTGAGATCCTCTGTGCTGCTGTAGACTCTGCACCTTTCATTATGTAACGTTCAGTATATGACTGCACTCACCTGTCCTGAGATCCTCTGTGCTGCTGTAGACTCTGCACCTTTCATTATGTAACATTCAGTATATGACTGCTCTCACCTGTCCTGAGATCCTCTGTGCTGCTGTAGACTCTGCACCTTTCATTATGTAACATTCAGTATATGACTGCACTCACCTGTGCTGAGATCCTCTGTGCTGCTGTAGACTCTGCACCTCTCATTATGTAACGTTCAGTATATGACTGCACTCACCTGTCCTGAGATCCTCTGTGCTGCTGTAGACTCTGCACCTTTCATTATGTAACGTTCAGTATATGACTACACTCACCTGTCCTGAGATCCTCTGTGCTGCTGTGTGTGCTTTTCCTTCTCCCTGAATCCCTACAAGATTTGCACATAACACAAGAATTCTAAGAATGTCACCTGTGAGTTCTCCCTCTGCCCCACCCTGGTCCGCACCACCAGGCTGTCACCTCACAGGGCTCCAATATTAATAAGAACACAAAGGAGCTGGGAAATTCTCCCCGCAGAACCGGTTCTGCTCCCAGAGGAGCCGCTGTGTGCGGCAGACGCTCCCAGGACGGTACCTGCCGGACTGTGCAGATCAACCCCTATAGAGGGGAGACCGGCGGTGAGACCCCCAGATTAATAGACCTGGGGTCTATGGTGTCAGCCATGATCATCGAGTGCCCCAAAGAGGAGACCCCAGCCATCTGCACTCACTGTGCTCAGACACCACAGACAAGCCGGGATCATGGCCCTGGGGAAAAGTGGCTTATTCCTGGCATACCTATTTATCTAATATAGTAAAAAAAGTGATACTATCCCTGATGGTCTAGTGTAGTGAAGTGATCAATGATAGTATCCTTGGTGGTCTAGTGTAGTGAAGTGATCAATGATACTATCCCTGGTGGTCTAGTGTAGTAAAGTGATCAATGATAGTATCCCTGGTGGTCGAGTCTAGTGAAGTGATCAATGATAGTATCCCTGGTGGTCTAGTGTAGTAAAGGGATCAATGATAGTATCCCTGGTGGTCCAGTGTAATGAAGTGATCAATGATAGTATCCCTGGTGGTCTAGTGTAGTGAAGTGATCAATGATAGCTTCCCTCGTGGTCTAGTGTAGTGAAGTGATCAATGATAGTATCCCTGATGGTCTAGTGTAGTGAAGTGATCAATGATAGTATCCCTGGTGGTCTAGTGTAGTAAAGTGATCAATGATACTATCCCTGGTGGTCTAGTGTAGTGAAGTGATCAATGATAGTATCCCTGGTGGTCTAGTGTAGTGAAGTGATCAATGATAGTATCCCTGGTGGTCTAGTGTAGTGAAGTGATCAATGATACTATCCCTGGTGGTCTAGTGTAATGAAGTGATCAATGATAGTATCCCTGGTGGTCTAGTGTAGTGAAGTGATCAATGATAGCTTCCCTGGTGATCTAGTGTAGTGAAGTGATCAATGATAGTATCCCTGATGGTCCAGTGTAATGAAGTGATCAATGATAGTATCCCTGGTGGTCTAGTGTAGTGAAGTGATCAATGATAGTATCCCTGGTGGTCTAGTGTAGTAAAGTGATCAATGATAGTATCCCTTGTGGTCTAGTGTAGTGAAGTGATCAATGATAGCTTCCCTGGTGGTCTAGTGTAGTGAAGTGATCAATCATAGTATCCCTGGTGGTCTAGTGTAATGAAGTGATCAATGATAGTATCCCTGGTGGTCTAGTGTAGTGAAGTGATCAATGATAGTACTGTATCTCTGGTGGTCTAGTGTAATGAAGTGATCAATGATAGTACTGTATCTCTGGTGGTCTAGTGTAATGAAGTGATCAATGATAGTATCCCTGGTGGTCTAGTGTAGTGAAGTGATCAATAATAGTATCCCTGGTGGTCTAGTGTAGTGAAGTGATCAATGATAGTATCCTTGGTGGTCTAGTGTAGTGAAGTGATCAATGATACTATCCCTGGTGGTCTAGTGTAGTGAAGTGATCAATGATAGTATCCCTGGTGGTCGAGTCTAGTGAAGTGATCAATGATAGTATCCCTGGTGGTCTAGTGTAGTAAAGGGATCAATGATAGTATCCCTGGTGGTCCAGTGTAATGAAGTGATCAATGATAGTATCCCTGGTGGTCTAGTGTAGTGAAGTGATCAATGATAGCTTCCCTCGTGGTCTAGTGTAGTGAAGTGATCAATGATACTATCCCTGGTGGTCTAGTGTAGTGAAGTGATCAATGATACTATCCCTGGAGGTCTAGTGTAATGAAGTGATCAATGATAGTATCCCTGGTGGTCTAGTGTAGTAAAGTGATCAATGATACTATCCCTGGTGGTCTAGTGTAGTGAAGTGATCAATGATAGTATCCCTGGTGGTCTAGTGTAGTAAAGTGATCAATGATACTATCCCTGGTGGTCTAGTGTAGTGAAGTGATCAATGATAGTATCCCTGGTGGTCTAGTGTAGTGAAGTGATCAATGATAGTATCCCTGGTGGTCTAGTGTAGTGAAGTGATCAATGATACTATCCCTGGTGGTCTAGTGTAATGAAGTGATCAATGATAGTATCCCTGGTGGTCTAGTGTAGTGAAGTGATCAATGATAGCTTCCCTGGTGATCTAGTGTAGTGAAGTGATCAATGATAGTATCCCTGATGGTCCAGTGTAATGAAGTGATCAATGATAGTATCCCTGGTGGTCTAGTGTAGTGAAGTGATCAATGATAGTATCCCTGGTGGTCTAGTGTAGTAAAGTGATCAATGATAGTATCCCTTGTGGTCTAGTGTAGTGAAGTGATCAATGATAGCTTCCCTGGTGGTCTAGTGTAGTGAAGTGATCAATCATAGTATCCCTGGTGGTCTAGTGTAATGAAGTGATCAATGATAGTATCCCTGGTGGTCTAGTGTAGTGAAGTGATCAATGATAGTACTGTATCTCTGGTGGTCTAGTGTAATGAAGTGATCAATGATTGTACTGTATCTCTGGTGGTCTAGTGTAATGAAGTGATCAATCATAGTATCCCTGGTGGTCTAGTGTAGTGAAGTGATCAATGATAGTATCCCTGGTGGTCTAGTGTAATGAAGTGATCAATGATAGTATCCCCGGTGGTCTAGTGTAGTGAAGTGATCAATGATAGTATCCCTGGTGGTCCAGTGTAATGAAGTGATCAATGATAGTATCCCTGGTGGTCCAGTGTAATGAAGTGATCAATGATAGTATCCCTGGTGGTCTAGTGTAATGAAGTGATCAATGATAGTATCCCTGGTGGTCCAGTGTAATGAAGTGATCAATGATAGTATCCCTGGTGGTCTAGTGTAGTGAAGTGATCAATGATAGTATCCCTGGTGGTCTAGTGTAGTAAAGTGATCAATGATAGTATCCCTTGTGGTCTAGTGTAGTGAAGTGATCAATGATAGCTTCCCTGGTGGTCTAGTGTAGTGAAGTGATCAATCATAGTATCCCTGGTGGTCTAGTGTAATGAAGTGATCAATGATAGTATCCCTGGTGGTCTAGTGTAGTGAAGTGATCAATGATAGTACTGTATCTCTGGTGGTCTAGTGTAATGAAGTGATCAATGATTGTACTGTATCTCTGGTGGTCTAGTGTAATGAAGTGATCAATCATAGTATCCCTGGTGGTCTAGTGTAGTGAAGTGATCAATGATAGTATCCCTGGTGGTCTAGTGTAATGAAGTGATCAATGATACTATCCCTGGTGGTCTAGTGTAATGAAGTGATCAATGATACTATCCCTGGTGGTCTAGTGTAATGAAGTGATCAATGATAGTATCCCTGGTGGTCTAGTGTAGTGAAGTGATCAATGATAGTATCCCTGGTGGTCTAGTGTAGTGAAGTGATCAATGATAGTATCCCTGGTGGTCTAGTGTAATGAAGTGATCAATGATAGCATCCCTGGTGGTCTAGTGTAGTGCAGTGATCAATGATAGTAATCCCTGGTGGTCTAGTGTAATGAAGTGATCAATTATAGCATCCCTGGTGGTCTAGTGTAATGAAGTGATCAATGATAGCATCCCTGGTGGTCTAGTGTAGTGAAGTGATCAATGATAGTATCCCTGGTGGTCCAGTGTAATGAAGTGATCAATGATAGTATCCCTGGTGGTCTAGTGTAATGAAGTGATCAATGATAGTATCCCTGGTGGTCCAGTGTAATGAAGTGATCAATGATAGTATCCCTGGTGGTCTAGTGTAATGAAGTGATCAATGATAGCATCCCTGGTGGTCTAGTGTAGTGAAGTGATCAATGATAGTATCCCTGGTGGTCCAGTGTAATGAAGTGATCAATGATAGTATCCCTGGTGGTCTAGTGTAATGAAGTGATCAATGATAGCATCCCTGGTGGTCTAGTGTAATGAAGTGATCAATGATAGCATCCCTGGTGGTCTAGTGTAGTGAAGTGATCAATGATAGTATCCCTGGTGGTCTAGTGTAGTGAAGTGATCAATGATAGTATCCCTGATGGTCCAGTGTAATGAAGTGATCAATGATAGTATCCCTGGTGGTCTAGTGTAGTGAAGTGATCAATGATAGTATCCCTGGTGGTCTAGTGTAATGAAGGGTTGAATTCCAGTTTTAGTGTAGTGTGAGACTATACTATTATTTGTTACTGAGTTTCATGGCCAATGCATTTATTTATTTTTCTATTTGGCAAAAATTGCAGTACAAGCCACAACATGAATGAGAAAACTCCGCTATCTTACAATCATCCCTGACACAAGGGGTTAATAAGAATGAAGATGGTGGCTCCCGGCCAAGAGGAAGAAACCACAAATCAGTGATCAATTTCCTTGTAAATTATGTTAATGTCTTGTAAGATGAAGCCGGAAAAACAAGAACGTAAAACCCGAAATTACGACACCTGGGATGAAGCCGCGGAGGAGCGAAACGTTTGTCACTTCCTTGTGCATTTTGTGCTTCAAATCTCTTGTAATTCCTCTGATTGCTGTGAAATAACAATAACTGCAGACATAAAGACGCAGGAAAATCTGCAGGAAATGATTCTACCGGTCCCAGAAATGAATAATGGATCCTAACAAGATCAGATCTGTGGGGGTCCAACACCTGACAACATCCCTCCATAGGGGATCATTTCACAGCACGCCACAATTCTGCCATGAATGGAACAGATCAAGTCCCCTCAAGCGTCAAAAAGAGATCACACATAAACGTTCCATCACCCACTGGCTCCAAACAGAAGTAGAAAACATACAAATGAAAGAAATTAACTTATTAGGTTTCACCACGAGCGAAACGTCCCAAACTAATGATAAAAGGGTACAAGGTTCCAAAAAAACAAATCGACCTTTGATCTATTGCTACAAAATACTATCAAAATATCATTATCTATAGCAAAATGCTAAAAAGAAAAAAAGAGGATCAATAACAGAGGACAGAAAAAGAAAGAGGATCTATAACAGAGGAAAGAGAAAGAGGATCAATAACAGAGGACAGAGAAAGAGGATCAATAACAGAGGAAAGAGAAAGAGGATCTATAACAGAGGAAAGAGAAAGAGGATCTATAACAGAGGAAAGAGAAAGAGGATCAATAACAGAGAAAGAGAAAGAGGATCAATAACAGAGGAAAGAGAAAGAGGATACAATAAGCAAAGAGGAAAAGAGAAAAAAGAGGATCAATAACAGAGGAAGAGAAAAGAGGATCTATAACAGAGGAAAGAGAAAGAGGATCAATAACAGAGGACAGAGAAAGAGGATCAATAACAGAGGAAAGAGAAAGAGGATCTATAACAGAGGAAAGAGAAAGAGGATCTATAACAGAGGAAAGAGAAAGAGGATCAATAACAGAGGAAAGAGAAAGAGGATCAATAACAGAGGAAAGAGAAAGAGGATCTATAACAGAGGAAAGAGAAAGAGGATCATAACAGAGGAAAGAGAAAGAGGATCTATAACAGAGGAAAGAGAAAGAGGATCAATAACAGAGGAAAGAGAAAGAGGATCAATAACAGAGGAAAGAGAAAGAGGATCTATAACAGAGGAAAGAGAAAGAGGATCTAATAACAGAGGAAAGAGAAAGAGGATCTAATAACAGAGGAAAGAGAAAGAGGATCTATAACAGAGGAAAGAGAAAGAGGATCTATAACAGAGGAAAGAAAAGAGGATCAATAACAGAGGAAAGAGAAAGAGGATCTATAACAGAGGAAAGAGAAAGAGGATCAATAACAGAGGAAAGAGAAAGAGGATCTATACAGAGGAAAGAGAAAGAGGATATAACAGAGGAAAGAGAAAGAGGATCAATAACAGAGGAAAGAGAAAGAGGATCTATAACAGAGGAAAGAGAAAGAGGATCATAACAGAGGAAAGAGAAAGAGGATCAATAACAGAGGAAAGAGAAAGAGGATCTATAACAGAGGAAAGAGAAAGAGGATCAATAACAGAGGAAAGAAAAGAGGAATCAATAACAGAGGAAAGAGAAAGAGGATCTATAACAAAGGAAAGAAAAAGAGGAGCTATACAGATGAAAGAGAAAGAGGATCTATAACAGAGGAAAGAAAAAGAGGATCTATAACAGAGGAAAGAGAAAGAGGATCTATAACAGAGGAAAGAGAAAGAGGACTATAACAGAGGAAAGAGAAGAGGATCTATAACAAGGAAAGAGAAAGAGGAGCTATAACAGAGGAAAGAGAAGAGGATCTATAACAGAACAGAGGAAAGAGAAAGAGGATCTATAACAAAGAGAAAGAGAAAGAGGAGCTATAACAGAAGGAAAGAGAAAGAGGATCTATAACAGAGGAAAGAAAAAGAGGATTATATAACAGAGGAAAGAGAAGAGATCTTAACAGAGGAAAGAGAAAAAGGAGCTATAACAGAGGAAAGAGGAAAGGAGGAGTCTATAACAGAGGAAAGAGAAAGAGGAGTCTATAAAAGAGGAAAGAGAAAGGATCTATAACAGAAAGAGGAAAGAGAAAGAGGATCTATAACAGAAGAGAGAAAGAGAAAAGAGGAGCTATAACGAAAGGAGAAGAGAGAAAAGAGGATCTAATAACAGAGGAAAGAGAAAGAGGATCTATAACAGAGGAAAGAGAGATCTATAACAGAGGAAAGAAAAAGAGAGTCTAATAGCAGAGAAAGAGAAAAGAGGAGCTATAAAGAGGAAAGAGAAAGAGGATCTATAACAGAGGAAGAGAAAGAGGATCTATAACAGAGGAAAGAGAAAGAGGATCTATAACAGAGGAAAGAAGAAAGAGGAGCTATAACAGAGGAAAAGAGAAAGAGGACTATAACAGGGAAAGAGAAAGAGGATATAACAGAGGAAAGAGAAAGGGATCTATAACAGAGGAAAGAAAAGAGGATCATAACAGAGGAAGAGAAAGAAGGAGCTATAACAGGGAAAAGAGAAAGAGGAGCTATAACAGAGGAAAGAGAAAGAGGACATAACAGAGGAAAGAGAAAGAGGATCTATAACAGAGGAAAGAGAAAGAGGATATAACAGAGGAAAAAGAAAGAGGACTATAACAGGGAAAGAGAAAGAGGACTATAACAGAGGAAAGAGAAAGAGGACTATAACAGAGGAAAGAGAAAGAGGATCTATAACAGAGGAAAGAGAAAGAGGATCTATAACAGGGGAAAGAGAAAGAGGAGCTATAACAGAGGAAAGAGAAAGAGGAGCTATAACAGAGGAAAGAGAAAGAGGATCTATAACAGAGGAAAGAGAAAGAGGATCTATAACAAAGGAAAGAAAAAGAGGAGCTATACCAGATGAAAGAGAAAGAGGATCTATAACAGAGGAAAGAGAAAGAGGAGCTATAACAGAGGAAAGAAAAAGAGGATCAATAACAGAGGAAAGAGAAAGAGGATCTATAACAGAGGAAAGAGAAAGAGGATCTATAACAGAGGAAAGATAAAGAGGATATATAACAGGAAAGAGAAAGAGGATCTATAGCAGAGGAAAGAGAAAGAGGATCTATAACAGAGGAAAGAGAAAGAGGAGCTATAACAGAGGAAAGAGAAAGAGGATCTATAACAAAGGAAAGAAAAAGAGGAGCTATACCAGATGAAAGAGAAAGAGGATCTATAACAGAGGAAAGAGAAAGAGGAGCTATAACAGAGGAAAGAAAAAGAGGATCAATAACAGGAAAGAGAAAGAGGATTTATAACAGAGGAAAGAGAAAGACGATCAATAACAGAGGAAAGAGAGGATCTATAATAGAGGAAAGAGAAAGAGGATCAATAACAGAGGAAAGAGAAAGAGGATTTATAACAGAGGAAAGAAAAAAAGGATCAATAACAGAGGAAAGAGAAAGAGGAGCTATAACAGAGGAAAGAGAAAGAGGAGCTATAACAAAGGAAAGAAAAAGAGGATCAATAACAGAGGAAAGAGAAAGAGGATCTATAACAGAGGAAAGAGAAAGAGGATCTATAACAGAGGAAAGAGAAAGAGGATCTATAACAGAGGAAAGAGAAAGAGGATCAATAACAGAGGAAAGAGAAAGAGGATCTATAACAGAGAGAAGAGAAAGAGGATCTATAACAAAGGAAAGAAAAAGAGGATGAATAACAGAGGAAAGAGAAAGAGGATCTATAACAGAGGAAAGAGAAAGAGGATCTATAACAGAGGAAAGAGAAAGAGGATCTATAACAGAGGAAAGAGAAAGAGGATCTATAACAGAGGGAAGAGAAAGAGGATCTATAACAGAGGAAAGAGAAAGAGGATCTATAACAGAGGAAATAGAAGAAAGAGGAGCTATAACAAAGGAAAGAAAAAGAGGATCAATAACAGAGGAAAGAGAAAGAGGATCTATAACAAAGGAAAGAAAAAGAGGATCAATAACAGAGGAAAGAGAAAGAGGATCTATAACAGAGGAAAGAGAAAGAGGATCTATAACAGAGGAAAGAGAAAAAGGATCTATTACAGAGGAAATAGAAGAAAGAGGAGCTATAACAAAGGAAAGAAAAAGAGGATCAATAACAGAGGAAAGAGAAAGAGGATCTATAACAAAGGAAAGAAAAAGAGGATCAATAACAGAGGAAAGAGAAAGAGGATCTATAACAAAGGAAAGAGAAAGAGGATCTATAACAGAGGAAAGAGAAAGAGGATGTATAACAGAGGAAAGAGAAAGAGGAGCTGTGGTGAATCGGCCTCCGAACCTGGCAGCTCCACAGCGCCTCCTGTTAGACCCAGGTCAGTCAGAGAACTGCCTGAGGATAAAGAAGGGCCGCAGCTGCCCTGCCTGTGCTGGTTTATTAAGGCACCTCTCAGTGAGTGTGGTATATGTCTTCTAGCCCGCAGCCAGAAGCCCATATAATCTCCTCCACCCCGTCACTGCCAGAGGCCCTGAATAACACAAGCACAAATGCTGCCACCAGCTCCTCGTTTAATATAAGTCCGGTCCGTGGTCGGGCTTATATTGGGTCAGAAACCAACCCAGGTAGCGTTATATGAACACACGGACGTGGGGAATCGTGATCAAGATAAAAAGAGCAACTCAAGATTAAATTTATATATTTAATCACCCTAATGGTGCACTAGATATTAATATTTACAGTTATTATTCAGATGTTACAAATATTACAGTCAGATATGCCAATAAAAGGAGGAATGGAATACACAGAATTACATACACATGTGATCAGTTACCTTAGTGCTGATGGCACCACAAGGGCGGCGTGGCATCAATCTGTTCCTTGGGTAATCTCTGGCCTTGGTGGAAAAATGCCTCTTCAGAAGAAATACAAGGTGGAGATGGGGCAGATGATTTTTATACATTATGGGCTGACCCCTGTCTCCACCCATCTCACACCTCTGGGATGTCTCACAACTCCCACCCCTCTGAGGGGAGATATGGACACCCGAATTCTATGATGTTCCCTAGCCGGGTCCATGGGCATCGCAGACAGAAGATAATACTTTCATATTTTTAGTTATGATTTTATCTTCGTCTGGATGGGAAACATGCCTACCCTGAGTGCCGCCAAGTAGCCAATGTCCTGTTTAGATGGCTTACAGTTATCCTACATCCATGTGAATACCATGCTTGTCACCGCCTAGATGTCACGATCATGGATCTACGCTTGCCATGTTCATAGGCAGCACGGCTCATGAAATATTAATGTTATAGTCACGGCTCCGTCTTGTCTGCCTGGATTCCCTCTGCCACTGGCCTTACAGGATATTGGACGTGTTACCTTTTGGCATGACTCCAGTTCTGAGGAAGCCCCATACCTCTACCTAATTACCACATCAAAGTTAAGGATGGGTCCTGCTGTGTGGACAGTCAGCTTTCATCTACATACTAATTACTCTACCATTTGCCAGTGCAAGGGTGGGGGCTTCTCTCCTTGTGAGTGAGATGTGTCTTCAAATTGCTTCCTGGATGGAATATGGGGAATATTTCGTACCAATATTCATCACAGGAGCTATAACAGAAGAAAGAGAAAGAGGATTAATAACAAAGGAAAGAGAAAGAGGATCTATAACAGAGGAAAGAGAAAGAGGAGCTATAACAGAGGAAAGAGAAAGAGGATCTATAACAGAGGAAAGAGAAAGAGGAGCTATAACAGAGGAAAGAGAAAAGGATCAATTACAGAGGAAATAGAAGAAAGAGGATCTATAACAGAGGAAAGAGGAAGAGGATCAATAACAGAGGAAAGAGAAGAAAGAGGATGGATGTTAACGTTGCAATGACGGAACAAGAAGAACAATCTGAAAATCTTAGAAAAAGGCGACACAAACCAAGATTATGACTGATGAAGAAGTTGAAAAAATTGAAATTATGGCAATAAAATAAAACCACCTGGTCCTTAAGAGGTTAATTGTTTATAACCTTCCCTGTCTACAGCATGGTAACACTGTGACAAACCCTCATCTGCAGCCAGTAAGGAGTTAGGCTGTGTTCACACGCTGCGGATTTGTTGCGAGAGAACTTGATTTGCGCTTCTTTACGTGTTTTTCCAGAGCTTATAATGGGGCGAATGGAAGAAACCGGCGTAAAAAAGCAGAAAGAGCGTAAAATTCCTCTGCGTCTGAATGTCACAAGGTGAACGTCCGTTCATTCTGCTGGGAAACGCAGACACAGATGTATTTTTGCGGCAAAAACACAAGTAAAAAGATGCGACAAATAGAGTGTGAACGGGGCCTTCGATGGTTTTAAGCCCCTAAAGTTGAAAAAAAGGTTTCCAAAATTGATAGGACGAGGTCTGGACGGTCATTAATCAGACGAGAGGAAAATGTAACAGTTCTGTATTTACCAAATATCATAAACAAACAAAAAGTCATTTTAATCACAGACATTTTAGTGAAGGGGAAGGGGGAGACGCAGCTGCAGAAATCCACAGACCGAGCTGACTGCTGAGGGGAGGATGAGGAGGATGAGGAGAATGAGGAGAATGAGGAGAATGAGGAGAATGAGGAGAATGAGGAGGATGAGGAGGATGAGGAGAATGAGGAGAATGAGGAGAATGAGGAGGATGAGGAGGATGAGGAGAATGAGGAGAATGAGGAGAATGAGGAGAATAAGGAGAATGAGGAGGATGAGGAGAATGAGGAGAATGAGGAGAATAAGGAGAATGAGGAGAATGAGGAGAATGAGGAGGATGAGGAGGATGAGGAGGATGAGGAGGATGAGGAGCGTCACACAGGGGGATACTGGGAGAAACTGACAAACAGATGAACACCCTCCACCCTGTGTAAGGACCCGTGTTGCTGTACTGAGCATGCTCAGAAGCCAGGTCCAGCTCCATCCACCCCGATCTCTGGTAACTGATGATGGATCCCTTAAAAAAACGTTCCATGGACATCAGTTGGTTCCGTTTCCACAATCCGGGCCTGTCCATATTGTTCCATGAAATTCAGGGATCCACACGGACTTGCACATTTGCCAGTGTGAAAGTGGCCGAGATGTGTGTGGAGGTCCATGGTGCAGCACGGGGCCCCCCCCAGCCTCGGGCCTCGGGCACACCCTCATGTGTCTGCTCCATTATTAGTTTCTGTTCACGAGTGACTTGACTTTAATCTGGTTATTGTTGCTGGTTTCAGATTGCAATCATGGATGAAGAATGCTG